>JAODAL010009141.1:0-112810 GCA_025379985.1 Phyllomedusa bahiana
TGTATGCCATGAACCCCAGTGATTTATATTGATGTCTATGGACTGTATGCCATGAACCCCAGTGATTTATAATGATGTCTATGGACTGTATGCCATGAACCCCAGTGATTTATAATGATGTCTATGGACTGTATGCCATGAACCCCAGTGATTTATATTGATGTCTATGGACTGTATGCCATGAACCCCAATGATTTATATTGATGTCTATGGACTGTATGCCATGAACCCCAGTGATTTATATTGATGTCTATGGACTGTATGCCATGAACCCCAATGATTTATATTGATGTCTATGGACTGTATGCCATGAACCCCAGTGATTTATATTGATGTCTATGGACTGTATGCAATGAACCCCAATTACATTGGAACAAATGCAATTGTTTTATGTGAGAGACACAGCGCTGCATGCATCATTATTTATACCATCAATAACATTTCACCCCATACTCCGTCAAGTGTTAATTAAGTAGTGCACATGTTCCGTCTGCATTTAAAACTATAACCATGCGTCTGTCCATAGAGCTGAGATACAGAGCTGAGCAGAGTTGAATGTGTCAGAGTGCACACATCTTGCAGTGCAAACCTGAATGTGTCAGAGGTGCCCACATGACCCACAGCTGTGCACACAGTGCAGAGCTGAACATGTCAGAATTGAACAGGTGACGTAGAGCTGAGTTTGTCTGAGGTGCACAAGTGACCCACAGCTGTGCACGCAGAGCTGAGCGTCTCAGAGGTGTACAAGTGACGCAGAGCTGAGCGTACAGGTGAAGCAGCGCTGTACATAAAGTGAACAGCTGAGTGTGTCAGAGTGCACATTTGACGCAGAGTTCTGCTAACAGTGCAATGCAAAGCGTGTCAGAGGTGCACGGGTTACACAGAGCTGTGCATACAGTGCACAGCTAAGTGTGTCATAGGTGCACAGGTGATGCAGTGCATACATTGCAGAGCTGATTGTGTAAGGGAGCACAGGTGACAGAGCTGAATGTGTTTGAGGTGCACAGAGCATACAATGCAGAGCGTGTCCGAGGTGTACAGGTGATGCAGTGCATACAGTGCAGAGCTGAGCGTGTCAGAGGTGACGTAGACCGTACACTGCAGAGCTGAGTGTGTCAGGTGCAGAGGTGTACAGGTGATGCAAATGCAGAGCTGAGCGTGTCAGAGGTGACAGAGGATACAGTGCAAAGCTGAGTGTGTCAGGTGCAGAGGTGACGCAGAGCATACAGTGCAGAGCTGAGTGTGTCAGAAGTGACGCAGGGCATACAGTGCAGAGCTGAGTGTGTCAGAAGTGACACAGGGCATACAGTGAAGAGCTGAGCGTATCAGAGGTGTCAGAGTATACAGTGCAGAGCTGAGTGTGTCAGGTGCAGAGGTGACGCAGAGCATACAGTGCAGGCTGAGCGTATCAGAGGTGTGAGAGTATACAGTGCAGAGCTGAGTGTGTCAGGTGCAGAGGTGACGCAGAGCATACAGTGCAGAGCTGAGTGTGTCAGAAGTGACGCAGGATACAGTGAGAGCTGAGCGTATCAAGAGTGTCAGAGTATACAGTGCAGAAGCTGAGTGTGTCAGGTGCAGAGGTGACAATAAGTATACAGTGCAGAGCTGAGGTTCAGAGTATCAGCATGCAGAACTGAGGTGTAGCAGGATGCAGGGGTGACATAGTCATCAGTGCAGAGCTGCGACTGTCGAAGCTGACGCAGACATTACAGTGTCAAGCTGATGTGGTCAGCGTGCGAGGGTGCCCAGACATTCAGTGCAGAGCTGAGATGTAGAGGTGTCGGTATACAGTGCAGAGCTGAGTGTGTCAGGTGCAGAGGTGACAATAAGTATACAGTGCAGAGCTGAGCGTATCAGAGTATACAGTGCAGAACTGAGTGTGTCAGGTGCAGGGGTGACATAGAGCATACAGTGCAGAGCTGAGTGTGTCAGAAGTGACGCAGAGGATACAGTGCAGAGCTGAGTGTGTCAGAAGTGACGCAAAGCATACAGTACAGAGCCGAGCGTGTGGAGCACGCAGCACAATCTATCCGCGGCTGAGACCATGTTCCCATCCTCCAGAAGCGCGCACCCCTCCCCCGCAGCAGCGCTGACCCCGCCCACACATGTTAATGGTCACATGCTGCTGACGTCACGCGAGGTCCTTGAGCGCCCGGGCCCCGCCCCCTCTCCCACCCCGCGCGGTGTGTGATGTGTGTTTTCGCTGTCGGTAACTTGGTACGTCACATGTTGTTTTGCTTCTCTACTTCAGTCACTGGATGAGATGCTCTATTTACACAGCGAGCGATAGAAGGAGAGGACGCGTACAGCTGGGGCCGGCAGGGCTGAGGAGCATGGCTGCACCTTACACCATTGCTGCTTGTTTCTTCCTATTCTGCTGCTGCTGCCCTTCAACGGTAAACAGCATCTGAGGCGCCGCCGGTGACTTCCAACATGTTCCTACGGAGCTGAGGACTCTGCTGGAGGAGCGCTCTGAGGTCTGGCTCCATTACTATGGCTTCATTCAAACAACTCCTTACTGCGATAGTGCGGCGCTGTCCTGTCTGGGAGGGTTACGTGTGCAATGGACGGGTGTTGGGCTCTGTATATATAGCGGTGTATACGGGTGTGGGGCTCTGTATCTAGCGGTGTATACGGGTGTGGGGCTCTGTATATAGCGGTGTAGACGGGTGTGGGGGGGCTCTGTATATAGCGGTGTATACGGGTGTGGGGCTCTGTATATACGGGTGGGTGTTATACGGGTGTGGGGCTCTGTATATACGGGTGGGGCTCTGTATATAGCGGTGTATAGAGGTGTGGGGTTCAGTTTATATATGGGTGTGGAGCTCAGTGTATACGTCGGTGTGGGGCTCTACGTATACAGCAGTGTATACACGAGAGTAAAGCTCTATGTATATGCAGTTGTGGAGCTTAATGTATGTAGCGGTGTATATGTGGGTGTACAGCTTAACATATACATGGGTGTGGGGCTCTATGTATATAGCGGTGTATACGCGGGTGTGGGGCTCTATGTATATAGCGGTGTATACGCGGGTGTGGGGCTCTATGTATATAGCGGTGTATACGCGGGTGTGGGGCTCTATGTATATAGCGGTGTATACGCGGGTGTGGGGCTCTATGTATATTGTGGGGCTCTATGTATATAGCGGTGTATACGCGGGTGTGTGGCTCTATGTATATTGCGGTGTATACGCGGGTGTGGGGCTCTATGTATATAGCGGTTGTTATACGCCGGGTGTGGGGCTCTATGTATATAGCGGTGTATAGGCGGGTGTGGGGCTCTATGTATATAGCGGTGTATACGCGGGTGTGGGGCTCTATGTATATAGCGGTGTATACGCGGGTGTGGGGCCATACATCTATAATAGCAGGGGTTATCTGTATATAGTCTGCCTATTACCTATGTATATATTAATCTGTACACAGGCATAGGTCTCTATATAGACAGCCTGCTTCCTACATGGAGCTTTATGTATGTAGTGGGGTATACACCGTAATGGGCCTCTATGTATAGCAGTATATAAACAGGCATGGAGCTCTATGTATATGAGTGCAGACGCACAGCTGAGGACTCTCCTCCAGGAAGGTCTATCACTTGTGTAAACAGCTCCGTACTCTACATATCATTACTGTGGCTCCATTCAGAGACTCCTTGTTTACTGTCCTGTAGCAGTAGACATTATGCATGGATGTGCCGTGAATACACAGTATACATGGATTATGTGGATATATGGCTAGTGAACACATGTGCAGTGAGTAGACAGTATACATATATTATGTAGTATGAACTTCTATGGATAGTGATCACACATGGATATGCAGTGAGTAGCCCAGTATATATGTATGGCTATGGATAGTGATAGCCAGGGTATATATGAGTAGTATGGAGGGTATACAACTATGGATGTGCAGCGAGTAGCCCGGTATATATGTATAGCTATGGATAGTGATCACACATGGATGTGCAGTGCGTGGACCTGTATCGCTATGGATGTGCAGTGAGTAGCCCGGTATAAATGTATAGCTATGGATAGTGATCACACATGGATGTGCAGTGAGTGGACCTGTATCAGCTATGGATGTGCAGCGAGTAGCCCGTTTGTATCGCTATGGAGGGTGCACATGGATGAGTGGATGTATCGCTATATATGTATGCTATGGATGTGATCGCAATGGATGTGCAGTGAGTGGACCTGTATCGCTATGATGTGCAGTGAGTAGCCTGTATCGTATGATAGTGGATAGTGGACCTACGCTATGGATGTGCAGTGAGTGCGTACTATGTATCGCTATGGATGTGTCAATGGATGTGGACCGTTATCGGCTAGGGTGGATTGGTGCAGTGAGTGGACCTGTATCGCTATGGATGTGCAGTGAGTAGCCCGGTATATATGGATAGTGATCACACATGGATGTGCAGTGAGTAGCCCAGTATATATGTATAGCTATGGATAGTGATCACACATGGATGTGCAGTGAGTAGCCCAGTATATATGTATAGCTATGGATAGTGATCACACATGGATGTGCAGTGAGTGGACCTGTATCGCTATGGATGTGCAGTGAGTGGGACCGGTATCGTAGGGTATCAGCTAGTGGATGTATCGCATGGATTGCAGTGAGTGACCTATCGCTATGGATGTGCAGTGAGTGACCTGTATCTATGTATGCATGGATAGTGACTTATCACACATGGATGTGCAGTGAGTGGACCTGTATCGCTATGGATGTGCAGTGAGTAGCCCAGTATATATGTATAGCTATGGATAGTGATCACACATGGATATGCAGTGAGTAGCCCAGTATAGCTATGGATGTGCAGCGAGTAGCCCAGTATATATGTATAGCTATGGATGGTGATCACACATGGATGTGCAGTGAGTAGCCCGGTATATATGTATAGCTATGGATAGTGATCACACATGGATGTGCAGTGAGTGGACCTCAGTATTATGTATGTGCATGGAGAGTGTACACATGGATGTGCAGTGAGTAGCCCGGTATATATGTATAGCTATGGATAGTGATCACACATGGATGTGCAGTGAGTGGACCTGTATCGCTATGGATGTGCAGTGAGTAGCCCAGTATATATGTATAGCTATGGATAGTGATCACACATGGATGTGCAGTGAGTAGCCCTGTATCGCTATGGATGTGCAGTGAGTAGCCCAGTATATATGTATAGCTATGGATAGTGATCACACATGGATGGGCAGTGAGTGGCCCAGTATATATGTAGAGCTATGGATAGTGATCACACATGGATGTGCAGTGAGTGGACCTGTATCGCTATGGATGTGCAGTGAGTGGACCTGTATCGCTATGGATGTGCAGTGAGTGGACCTGTATCGCTATGGATGTGCAGTGAGTAGCCCTGTATATATATGGATAGTGATCACACATGGATGTGCAGTGAGTGGCCCTGTATATATATATGTATACCCCTATATATGATCAGCAATGGATATGCAGTGATAGCAGTATAGCTATGGATGTGCAGTGAGTAGCCCAGTATATATGTATAGCTATGGATAGTGATCACACATGGATGTGCAGTGAGTGGACCTGTATCGCCATGGATATGCAGTGAGTAGCCCAGTATCGCTATGGATGTGCAGTGAGTAGCCCGGTATATATGTATAGCATGGATGTGTACCATCGCTATATGTGCAGTGAGTAGCCCAAGTATAGCTATGGATGTGATCCAGGCTGAGTGTAGCCAGTATAATGTTATAGTATGTGAGATGTGCCATGTTGTAGGATATTGATGTGACCCGTATTATATGTGATAGCTATTTGGTTGGTTGTTCAAATGGTTCAAGGAGAGCAGGTGGATAATGTCAATCGGATTATTGTCACACGGATGTGCGGTGAGATGGACCTCTCCTTTGTGCAGTGAGTGGACCTGTATCGCTATGGATGTGCAGTGAGTGGACCTGTATCGCTATGGATGTGCAGTGAGTAGCCCAGTATATATGTATAGCTATGGATAGTGATCACACATGGATGTGCAGTGAGTGAACCTGTATATATATATGTATAGCTATGGATAGTGATCACACATGGATATGCAGTGAGTAGCCCAGTATAGCTATGGATGTGCAGTGAGTAGCCCAGTATATATGTATAGCTATGGATAGTGATCACACATGGATGTGCAGTGAGTAGCCAGTATACATGTCTCATGTATGCATGTTCCCGGAGTACTGCTGCCTATGTTGTAAGGATTATTGATGGTGACCTCTGCTATTTACTAAGCCTGACTCCAGTCTTTTTGTTTTCTGTTGAAGGTCAAGGTAGAGCAGGTGGAAAACTACCAATCCATTATCTGTCATCACCGCTGCTAGTGTAGTGCGGCTGAGGATGGCCAGCCCTCCCTCTTCAGGACAGCCAGTTCTCCCTGCCGCTGGCTCCAATCTCAACCACAACAACAACAACAACAGCAGCAGTGTCAAGAAGTGTGGCTACCTCCGCAAGCAGAAGCATGGCCACAAGCGCTTTTTTGTGCTCAAGGAGCCTGGAGACGGGTGCCCTGGTGCCAGGCTTGAGTACTATGAGAGTGAGAAGAAGTGGAGGAGCAAGTCTGCAGCAGCCAAAAGGGTCATTTCTCTGGACAGCTGTCTGAATATTAACAAGAGGGCGGATGCTAAAAACAAATACCTGATTGCCCTTTACACTCGGGATGAGTATTTTGCGGTGGCAGCAGAGAATGAGCAGGAGCAGGAAAGCTGGTATCGGGCTCTCACAGAGCTGCTTGGCACTGGCAGAGGAGAGAGAGACAGAAATGGCTGCGTAGGTACCGGGGGATGCTGTGGTTCAGGATCAGACAGCTGCAGTACACACTGCAGCCACCAGACACTGAGTGAGGACCCAAACTATGGCCTCATAACACCAGCCAGTGCTGTTTACAGAGAGGTTTGGCAGGTAAACCTGAAGCCCAGGGGTTTGGGCCAGATTAAAAGTCTGATTGGTGTGCATCGACTTTGCCTGTCTGCGAGAAGCATCAGTTTTGTGCGTCTGAATAGTGAAACGCCCTCAGTGACCCTTCAGTTGATGAACATTCGACGCTGCGGTCACTCGGATAACTACTTTTTTGTAGAGGTTGGACGTTCGGCCTCCACCGGACCAGGGGAGATCTGGATGCAGGTTGACGACAGCGTGGTTGCGCAGAGCATTCATGAGACTATTTTGGAAGCTATGAAGGCCATGAAGGAGTTGGCAGAATTTCGACCCCGTAGTAAAAGCCAGTCTTCTAGTTCTAATCCTATTACAGTCCCAGGCAGGCGGCACCATACACAGTTGCCTCCAAGTCAAACGGGACTGGCCAGACGGACCCGTACCGATTTTCCTCCCTCGTCTTCTAGTGTTCCTATAAACCAATCATCCCGGCTCCGTACTGCCAGTGAAGGAGATAATTTAAGCAACCGGACAGTAGTAAGTAGTCCCTTAAGTCCTAGTATCCTCCGAGCACCACTAAGTCGGTCCCATACCTTAAGCTTGGGTGGTCGTAATGGAAAATTGTTTCCAGCACCAGGACCCCTTCAGCACAGCAGGTCCATGTCCATGCCAGTTCCCAGGTCTCCACCATCAGCTGCAAGCCCAATTAGCGTATCTTCTGGAAGCAGTGGTCATGGGTCTGCATCCGACCCTCTTATTCCCCCACGACCATCAAGTTGCAATGCTTCAGCATCTGGCTCACCCAGTGACACAGGCTTCATGTCTTTGGATGAATATAGCTCCAGTCCAGGTGAGCTGGCACGTGCGTATATGAGCTGCAGAAGTGGAACCCCAGATTCTGCTCCAGGTACTCCACCCCACACAGGAGACATGAACGGATACATGTCCATGGATAAACCCTTTCTAGGTGGCTGTGCATGCCTTGCCCGACGGTTAGAATCTTCAGCACTTGAGAAGTGTCCCCGAAAGAGAACCTACTCCTTAACCACCCCAGGAAGACAGAAAGTTACAACCCCTCAACTTTCCTCTGCTTCCCTTGATGAGTCTACTCTGATTCGTGCCACGTTTAAGGGAAGTCCTGGTCTTCTGTCCTCCTCCCCAAAGACAGGCCACCCTTACCCAGAGGACTATGCTGATGTGGAAATTGGGCGTCATGAGGATGATGGGTATATGCCAATGAATCACAGGGCAGCTACAGTTTCTTCTTCCACAGATTACGTTCCCATGAGCCCAGCTAGTGTATCCGCGCCTCAGCAAATCCTACACCCACGTTCATGCACTGAGTCCACCACAGGTTCTCAGGAGGATTCCCCAGATGGTTATATGCCTATGTGGTGTGGACCAAAAGCACGGCCAGTACCTGTTCACCATCGACTTTCACCTGCTGAGTCGCTGTCATTTACTCCTCCTGACTATTTCTTCATGCAGCCTAAAAATAATTGTTGCTGTCAGAATCAAACAATGCCTCCTCAGACCGTTAGCCCTGCAGACGCGGAACCATATGTAATGATGAGATCCCCTGTTTCCTCTTCTCCACATGGTCGAGCCCCTCGGCCATCCAGACTTGCGTTGCGCACACTTCCCAGTATGAGTGAGCATCCTCCAGAACCACCGAGCCCACCTGGAGGGGAATATATACATATATACTTTGGAGAGACAAGGTCTCAAGATGGTCTACCTTTGCCTCCTCCACCTGCCCTTTCAGATTCTAAACCTGTGTCTGCTGCTGGAAGTTCATCATCTTCATCCTCGGGGTCTAAACCTCAACAATCTCCAATTTCAGACTACATGAATTTGGATTTTGGCCCGGTGTCTCCAAAGTCAAAAGTCTCCCCAGACATGTGTCCGAATTCAGACTACACAGTAATGAGTCCAAGGAAGTCTCCACCACAATCATCTCCTCCTGTGTCTTCAATGGAAAATCAGACATTACCGATAGACAGTACTGTTTCTGGTGTGCAGCGCCTTACTTTGCTCATGGACCAGATAAATGGGGGGTTTAATCTGCACAGCCCTCCCCCAGATCCTAACAGGGGTGCAAAGGTTATTCGGGCAGACTCCCAAGGTGGTCGCCGTCGCCACAGTTCTGAGACTTTCTCCTCCACTACTCAAGTGACTCCTGTATCCCCTTCCTTTGCACATAGTCCGAAGAGACACAGCTCTGCCTCGGTGGAGAATGTGTCTGTAAGACCTGGAGAGACCACAGAGCCTGGTGAATGTGGCAGTCCCATGTGCAGAGAAACCTCCGCTGGATTTCAGAATGGACTGAATTACATTGCCATTGACTTATCGCCTGAAGAGCGAAACCTTTTGCTGCTAACACAGGCCTCCTCCAGGGGGCACTTACCTGCTCTTGGACTCGCCAGTATAGACCTTGGATCTTATCCGAGCATAGACTTCCTGGGACATAGGATGAAGGGGGCCACCACTGTCCGAGGTGAGACATTACAGTTCCTCAAAGGGGTTTTACCATGATGTCAAATCATGGATGCCATGCATGTGAGCTATGGGAGCTTCCGAATATACCCGAGTGTGTGCGCTTGGTTATGTTCGGAATTTCCCATAGCAGTGAATGAAGAGGACGGCCACCCTCCTCCACCTGCATGGCGAGTGGCCGGTGCTGAGATTTGACATCATGGTAAAACCATCTAATGTGACATGTTTCACTTAGGATGTATACAATGTGTTTTCATTATATTTGTGGTTATGATAAAGAACTTTATACCTGCATCACATGTGAAAATGAGCTTTTCCCTTGGCTCCTAATAAAGTGGTCATGATTCCTCACATGGTGTGACAAAGTGAGTAGCGCTTGTTATCGAGTGCATTGATTACTCCATATCATAGAACAATACAGCCTGAAGCGATACCATCTTGCATGGGATGATGATTGAACAGCAGTATTTAGAGAGTTGTTTGTCAATTTAACTGTAAATAAAGCTTGTTCGCTATATTGGAGACTTAGGATATGTTCCCACAGCGTAATTGCGGTGCGTACAGTACATGCCGCAATACACTGGGTGTTTTGGGAGTCGCGCTGATCAGCGTGTATTCCTAAAGCATGGGGGAGGTGGAAGGGGCGGCAGCCCGCCGGCCCCATTAACATTCATTACTCGCGGCACATAATCGCCAGAGTAATTGACATGTCACTTATCCCCCCGCACGTACAATACGATCGTATTGTACGCGTGGGGTGGGGGGGATTCCATAGTTCTGAGTGCTAGGGATTACCGTAATTGCCACGCGACCTAAGCGCAATACGTCACGAAGTACGCCTGCAGTTACACCTGAAAATAAGCCGTGTGAACATACCCTTACTCAACATGTCCCTACACAGAAGAGCCAAATCTGCCCATTTTAGCTATGGACGATGTATGGCAGCCTCCAGCATTGGCTGTAAACCCCCCATAAAACTATATGCAGGGTTGGATTCTTGGGCTCCCTTTTGAGGTCTCAGGTTATTTTTCTCCCAATTTTTTAGTTTGACCCTTTTTATCCTTTAGCTCTGAAAAGCATCCATGTGTCTGTTTATGGAGACATCAAAGCCTTGTGGTCTTTTAACCTTTCACCAGATGGTACATAGAGCCTTCTCCCTATTCTGTCTGCCAGTGACATGGGAATAAAGAGGTCAGCTGTCTCTGTCAGCACTATGCTTCCTATGCATTTTATTGGCTCCTTTTACCCTAAAACCTAACCTCCTAATTACAGAAAGCCTACTTTGTTTTGTGGAGCACTTGATGGGTAGGAGTTGGACTGGTTTCTCTGCTACCATAAGTATTAAGATCTAGTGCTATTCGTTCTAATCAATGCAGTCCTCTTTTGGGGTAAATTTATTATAATTTATTTTAAAACGCCATTGATTCCAGGGTGCTTTACATTCAAGGGCAGTTACATACATAACATATGTCAAACAAGTACAATGATAAATGATGAATGACTATTGGCATGACCGAGGGAGAGAGGACCCAGCCCGCGAGGGCTTACAATGTACAAGGATGAGGAGAGAGACAGGAGGTGAGGGGGCAGACATGTTTGCGGGGTAGTACAGTGGCAGCAGGGTTATTGTAGGTTATAGGCAGTCCTGAAGAAATGGGTTTTCAGGTTGGTGGAGGAGAGTCTGATGTGTTGGGGCAGTGAGTTCCAGAGTGTGGGGGAAGCACAAGAGGAGTCTTGGAGACGTTATGTGAGAAGCTGATAAGGGGAGAGCGGAGGAGAAGGTCCTGTGAGGAGCGGATGAGGGGCGATATCTGGAGATTAGAGCAGAGCTGTATGGAGAGCCTTGTAGGTCATGGTTACTAGCTTGAAATGAATTCGCTGGGCAATGGGTAGCCAGTGGAGGGATTGGCGCAGAGGAGGAGAATAAGACAGGCAGCAGAGTTGAGAATGGTTTGAAGGAGAGCAAGAGTGTTGGATGGGAGGCCATGGAAGTGCATTGCACCCAATAGATTATTAGACATCAGGCCAATTGCATGGCCCAGTGTTCCTCCACATAACAGGCTGGAGTCATTGATGGTAAACAGTATGATGATGTGGAGAAGTCTCCGTAGATAGGTCATTAGTGGGCTCTCTTACATGCTGGCACTTGAAGCTCCTTTCTCTCAATGAATGTGTGTTACACAAGATGAAATTCATGGGTCTGAAACCGGTTTCATGAAGCAAGAGTATAAGCTCCGGAAGTGGCGTGTAATCCTCTTTTGTAAGGGAAAGGTTAAATAAGCAGAATATTTCCACTCTGATTGCAGCTGGAGTAATGGAGGCGAAAGTGTGAATGGCTCCTCAGTCTGCCGCCTGCCCTCTACAGTTACATTGTAGTTTATTAGGAGCGCTTGTGAATGTCTTCTTTCTCCTGCCTTGGAGTCGCTGCTGGTGCTGCTTTCCCTGTTCGCCCATTGAAGAGCAGCTCCTCGGAGATTAGCATTCAGGAGGGAGGGGCTCATTTGTGTTTTGCTTTGTAAAAGGCAACTGTGAATTGCGTATCAGTCTCCCCTACCCCCAAAAGGGACCTGCAAGTGGTCTGCCTGTGTAGTAAATAAGGATCTGTGTCAAGATTGGCATCTCGCTTATAAGCTTACATTGGAAACTAATGGGAAATATTAAGAAATTTCACATAAATAAGCCTCGGCGTGAAGCCGAAACCTCTAAATAGGCAGAAAATCTGAGGATTCTAGAGCAGCAGCAGTAATTACAAGAATGAGCATCCCTAGGTTTCTCCACCGCCTCTGCCTTACCTTCTTAGTACAGAAATTCTACCCTCCCCCCTGCTTGTTTACTCTAGACCTCCCCCCTTCTCCGAATGCAGGCACCAGACAGGGCTCTAGTCTTTTCATTCATACTTCACTGCACCCACTGGTGCCAACAGCTTTGGCATTTATTTGCTCACTGCTTTAGATGAAAGGGATGAGCATGGACACCCCAGGTCTTTTGTTTAGTATGGATGGGATTCCTGTGTTTATCTTATTTTCCTAGTGTCTAATTGTATCTTATTCATTCAGTAGACTCCAATGTTTCCTGACCAGGGTTCCCTGGAAGACAAAATCTCTAAGGCTGTGTCTACACAGTACCAGTTTTTAGTGGTTGTTTTTTTTTTTAGATTAAAATAAGTAAATATTTATTGAAGATTTTATATGAAATACAAAGCACAGCATGGATAATGCCGACGCGTTTCGGGTAGGTATCGACCCTTACTCATTCCATGCTGTGCTTGTATTTTAATATAAATCTTCAATATATATTTACTTGTAGATTAAAATTAGTAACTATTTATTGAAGATTTTATATTGAAACACAAGCACAGCATGGATAATTCCGACGCGTTTTCGACCCTTATTCATAGCATGCTGTCCTTTGTATTTTAATATAAAATCTTCAATAGATATTTACTTGTAGATTTAAATAAGTAAATATTTTAGATTTTATATTGAAATACAAATCACAGCATGGATAATGCCGACACGTTTTAACCCTTAATCCTAGCTTGCTGTGATTTGTATTTCAATATAAAATTTTTAATAAATATTTACTTATTTTAATCTACAAGTAAATATGTATTGAAGATTTTATATTGAAATACAAGCACAACATGGATAATTCCGACGCGTTTTGGGTGTGTATCGACCCTTACACATAGCATGCTGTGCTTATAATTCAATATAAAATCTTCAAAAATATTTACTTGTCGATTAAAATAAGTAAATATTTATTGAAGATTTAATATTGAAATACAAGCACAGCATGGATAATGCCGACGCGTTTCAACCCTTACTCCTAGCCTGCTATGCTTGTATTTCAATATAAATCTTCAATAAATATTTGCTTATTTTAATCTACATCGGAGCTGGATGTTTACTATAATATACGGCTTCTACAATTTTGGCTGCTACGTTGAGGTCTGCCTCCCGCCTTTGTCCGTGCACCTACACGCTATCATTCAGAATGCCTACACAGGTGAGCCGGCAACTGTTCTTGCCTATGAAACCGTTCATTATCTTAGCCCTCTGCATTTTAGTCTGCTCTGTGATTCCACTGCGATCTTTCCCTTTTTAATATTTCATTTTGGGCCTCCTCCTCCTCCTCTCTACACACAGAGTGAGATTGGTATCTTGACAGGACATTAAACAGGCAACGACAACATGTCCTTATATAGAACCCTTCAATTGAGCCGAAATCTAAGCAGTGCATTCTTTAGACCTGAGCACGTCCCATTTCTGGTGCTATGCTAGAGACTGCAGCAAGCATCTGGAAGCTTAGGAAAAACCCTTCCTCCAGGCATCAGCTCACACTGCCTTAGTGATTGTGGTACACCATGGGTCAGTAAAGTACATGTACAGTGTTATAGATTTTGGTGGAGGCGGATTGTTCTAGTGCACTACAAGACGCTATTAAAAATGAACGTTAAGAACAGATTTTATACTCTTGACGACATCCAGAAGGGCCATAAATGGGCTGTAACGTGTAAGAAATTGATGGACAGTGGTCCACACGGTCTATAAATTATATATAAGGTGCTAGCACAGTCACTAGCAGATGTTCTCAATTATAAGCTGAAAACTGGCTTACGATGGACTGTATGGCTGCCCTTGCTCCGTCCTTTGCCATATTTCAGAAGCAGAGATGCCACAAGTGTGCCCTAATGCTGAGTTCACATGCAGGGGAGCCATAAGAGGACCTCTCTCATCACTGTAGGAACCAAGAATGTCAGTCTTATTTAAAAAAACAAAAATTGATTGCCTATAGGAACCAATCAGAGCTCAGCTTTCATTTTTTACGGTGCTGGAAAAATGAAAGCGGAGTCCTGATTGGTCGCTAGAGGTCTTGCACTTGGACTCTTGGCATGAATGGTATCCAGGCCTGATTGTACAAGGCAGGCTGCTGCTGTAGCTTCTGCTATTACTAGATCAATACAACAAGGTAGACCAGCTGTGTCTTAGGTCAGAGCACAGGATAGGAAGCCCCAATACTATTGATAGGATGTGTTGTGTTATACGTCCAACTTTCCTTCCAAAAAATGTTAAACTGCCAGAATAGAGGGTAAATGAGCAATAATCTCCCAAGTTACAGACAGAAGATTGACAGCAGAAAAAGACCGCAGGGTCCAGCCACTGTGCCCTTATATGATCTGATTTGTATTGCTATCTTCGGATAGATACATGTTGAAGCCCGGCAGGTTAGGGTGTAAATTCTGTGCTGAAAATGTCCGTGCCGAAACACCGTCCTTTACTTGTCAAATTTTTCATTTGCAAGCGCGGAATTCAGGCGAGGAAACCTCGCTGAATTTCCAAAGAAGAACTTCTGCCTCCTATACCTCTCATTGGCGGTGCGTAAAACGCTGCAAAGGACTGACATGTCCATTCTTTGTCATCATATACTATAAGCACTGAAAATACCAGAGTTAAGGGGAACCTGTCACATAGATTATGCACCTTCTTGCTGAGGACAATACAAGCTAGTGTCAGACCTGCTGTTTCCAGCACTGTGCCCCTTATTCTGTAAGATGCTGAATTCTTAGAGCATTTAATGCTCAAATCTTATTCATGAGTAGGTGTTAGCCCTGCCCACCAAAGGCTAGCCCCGCCCACTGACGGTTATTCTCATGTTTCTACCTATTCAAAGTAATAGGTTTATCAGTTGAGGTGGGCGGGGCTAGCCTCAGGTGGGTGGGGCATGGAAAAAAACTGACTCTTTCAATGACACTTTTCTGGCTGAGAACTGCAGATTTGAGCATTAAATACTCTAAAAACGACAGCATCTTACAGAATAAGGGACACAGCGCTGGAAACGGCATGTCTGATACTAGCTTGTGCTGTCCTCAGTCAGGGGGGCATAAACTATGTGACAGGTTCTCTTTAAATTTTGGCCTGAACGACGATGCTGATTTTCGATGGGGTACAATGGAGGTCGCTTTATCGTCCATTGTGTCACCGTACCCTCACTTATTTTTGATATTCCAACCAAATCAGCTGGTTTGTTCCAAGCATCTACTACATTTTTAGTAAAAATATTTTCCGGACATATTTAGGTGATCTGGTTCTTGTGTTTTAGCTTCTTCTTAAAACCATATCCCTTTGAACTTTATTTAACCCTTGAACATATTTCAAGTTTTTGACCTTCTCTACCCTTTCTTGTCTGGCTATACAAATAGTTAAGTCTTTTCTATGACGCTTTGTGTTTGAGACCTGCTGTTTTGTAGCCCATCTTGGGACCTCTTCTATTTAGTCATAGTGTGTTTTTTTTTTTTAATTCTGAAAGGTTTCAGGTCATTCTGTGTCCACTGCCGTGTAGTCATAGCCTAAGACTTAAACAGTGTAAACTTAGACTAGATAACTAAAAATGTGGTATGGCAGGTATATCACAGTGTGAAAAATCTGGCACATGGGCAGACACTTCAAGCTACACCATTTATTAGTTGGCTTAGTTTGTGCCAACAATTGTACCAACATTTTTGTGTACTGCCCATTAAGCCACAACCCTTTCCAGAAAGCCACACCCCCTTTATCAGTCACTATGGGCCACATGTACGAAAACTGTCTAGGTCTAAAATTTGCTTTGTTGCCCATAGCAACCAATCAGAGCTCCTATGTCATTTCATATAGTGTTCTGGAAAAAATGAAAGGGGCGTTCTGGTTGCAATGGGCAACAAAGTCAATTTTAGACCTAGAAAATGTTCATACATGTGGCCCAATGTGTGTGTCACTACAGCACACAAAAAGCATGTACACCTTTTTGGCACATTTTGCCATAGTAAATCTGCCCTTTTTTTCTGCTGGTTACATATCTTTCATCATAGCTAATGTGATTAGTTGTATTTTTTTCATTGAACATCCCAGAGCAAAAAGATTAGTATTTTTGTGTTTTGGTGATACTGTATTGTCATTGTGGTAGAGATGCTTTATTGATTCCATAAGGTTTTATGAAATCTACTTTTACGGTGTTCTGTGGAGATTTTGAACTCTGCTTGTTTATTTTCTCTTAGGGCTTGTTCCCTCGGAGTTTTCACTCCGTGTTACAAGCGCTTTTTGGATCAGTCTCGGGGGCCGACAGGACAGACCCAGGGACGGATCTAACCAATTAGCAGTGAGTCTATCACTGCGGGCTATGAGGAAGACGCAGCGGCGTTCACGTGAGAGATCGCCGCTGCGTGTTTCCATAGCGCAGCTCGGGTCCGTCTTTGAAAGAATTGCATGTCAATTCTTTCAAAGACGCAACCGACAGGCCGCTGCGTCTTCCTCATAGCCCGCACTGATAATCTCACTGCTAATTGGTTAGATCCGTCCCTGGGTCCATCCTGTCGGCCCCCGAGACGGATCTAAAAAGCGCTTGTAACACGGAGTGAAAACGCCGTGTGAACAAGACCTTAAACCTGTCTTGGAGGAGTCATAATTTAATAGTTTCTTATTGTGAAGAAAGACAGACGTCCAACCAGTTCAGCCTATTGTTCCATAGTGTTGATCCAGAAGAAGAAGCCAATTGTCCTCATTTTAGGAGTCGGGAAGGAATTTTTTCCCTATCAGAATAAATCCCTCGATCAGCGACCCTTCTCCAGAGTCCTAGTCACTATAACTTGTTATATTATTACGCTCCAGAAATGCATCCAGACCCTTTTTGGACTCTGTTAGTGAATTCACCATGACAAGTTCCTCTGACAGAGTTCCACAGTCTCGCTGCTTTTAGGCTATGTCTACACAGCAATGTTAAAATGCTGCCCAAAATCCTACGGCACTTTAACATCGCTGGACTGCTGTTTTTGGTGCAGATTTGTGCTGTGAGCCGCGTAAGGTTTTCAAATTTACTGTCGGCCCCGTACATTGAATGTACATAGATCCGATGGCAATTCTGCAGAAGATCCAGCAGGTTTGAAAATCTTCCAGAATCCAGCGAATTTTAAAACCAACTGGGAAAAATCTGTGCGGTGTAGACTACAGCATGGGTTTTTCATTGCGGTCTACTCAGTACTGGGTACAGTCGTATTTTCTGCAGATTCTAAATACTGATATGCATATAAGGCAAATGGAGAAACCCATAGATTGTACAGTTCCAGTATGAATTACAGGGTTTAATATAATGCATTTGTGAGCCCTATAACAAATAAAAAGCTAGTCCTGGAGAACCCCCTTTAAATGTCAATGATTTTCTAATTTTTTTTTAAGATCCACTAGTATGTTCTGTGAAAACTAGGGGGGGGCATGTATAAAACTGTCGAGGCCTAAGACTTTCTTTGTTGCCCGTAGCAACCAATTGGAGCTCCTCTTCCATTTTTTATGTGTAAAATATGAAATAAAAGGTGAGCTCTGGTTGGTTGCTATGGGCAACAAAGAAAGTCTTAGACGGAGTCAGGTTTCATACATGAGGCCCTAAGAGCGTGTGACTTTAAATGCTGTTCTTCCTGCTGCAGTTAAGCAGAGGGTAGTGATCACCATTCTGGTTTGACTTGTACGCTCCTGTCACAGCAGGATGAGTCTGGTGTGTGTGCGCTTCAGCTAGTATCAGGCTAAAAGCTTCCACTTGGTATACAGCATCAGGCCCTGATTCTACACTGCAAGTCCCCAGTGATGCACTGTTCATTTGTGATTTAGCTCTGGCGACATTGTTTCAGATAATAAATAATAGATTGGCTTAGTATGGTAATTTCTAAAGCCTGTCTGGGCCACTGCCATCACGGTTTGGTTCAGCAATAGGCTTGAAAAATTGGTTGCACATTTGTAGGAACATCTGCGTAACTGTGGCATACATCAGGGACTACAAAAGGCAACGAGTCATGCATACCTAGACAGCACTTTTTAATATTTCATGTTTTAGGTAATGCTTCTTTGTGTTTTTTCTCTTGTTTTATTTTATATTACATAAAAACAATAAAATTAAGAAAAACTACCATACAAAGATTTTAGAAATAAATGGCTCAAGGCTATAGTAAGTGGCTTTATTTTGCCAAGTTCCTAATTTAATAGGTACTTGCATAGACTACAGAAGTTTATCGCAAGTTTCACCAATACTTGAATAGTTTTTCTTAGACTGAATGAATTCCCGGTGGTTGGCATCATGTCACCCCTTAGTGCCAATTCTGCAATCCCATGATGCTTCTGGATGGGAAAGCCAGCATGGTTGCAAGCTTGTTCAGCTAGCCTTACTGATGACCTCGGTCGGCGCCTTGTCCACCTGGCCCCGCTGGCGACCTCGCTCGCCGCATAGTCCACCTGGCCCCGCTGGCGACCTCGCTCGCCGCCTTGTCCACCTGGCGACCTCGCTACGCCGCCCTTGTCCGCCTGGCGACCTCGCTCGCCGCCTTGTCCACCGGGCCCCGCTGGCGACCTCGCTCGCCGCCCTTGCCGCCTGGCGACCTCGCTCGCCGCCCTTGTACCGCCTGGCGACCCTCGCTCGCCGCCCTTGTCCGCCTGGCGACCTCGCTCGCCGCCCTTGTCCGCCTGGCGACCTCGCTCGCCGCCCTTGTCCGCCTGGCGACCTCGCTCGCCGCCCTTGGCCGCCTGGCGACCTCGCTCGCCGCCCTTGGCCGCCTGGCGACCTCGCTCGCCGCCCCTTGTCCCCCTGGCGACCTCGCTCGCCCGCCCTTGCCGCCTGGCAAACCTCGCCGCCGCCCTTGTCCGCCTGGCGACCTCGCTCGCCGCCCTTGTCCGCCTGGCGACCTCGCTCGCCGCCCTTGTCCGCCTGGCGACCTCGCTCGCCACCTTGTCCACCGGGCCCCGCTGGCGACCTCCCTTTGCTTTGCTGCTGTGGCATATTATGGCTTTGTAAGTATTTAGAAGTGGTCCTTGTAAATGTTGGGGCCTCATAACTGAACTGAGGAAAGTAGTGGAGTACGTCAGTAACCTTCTACTGAAGTCCTTACATTTTGTGGAAAGAGTTGTGTGTCTTGGTGTACGCCGTCACATAGAGTTTTAGAATAAATACCGTCAGGATATTGTGAATGGAGTGTTTGTTCTAAAAAGATCCTAGAACAATTGTTGCTTGAGGCATAGGAAGTGCTTAGCGTGAGGATTGCTTCTGATCACTTTGAAGATAGCAGCACAAGCTCGCATTCACTGGCTCTATATACATAAACGGCATAGTGAGTGTTGCAGATCTTTTTTACAGGAAGCCACTGACCCTGTGCCTGATCTGGGGAACTTAAGGTCAAAATGTGCCTCAGAAATGGCTTCATGTGGTTAGAATTTTGAGTTACTTTATCAGTTATCACCGACATTTGTGCTGTCAGAGAGCTGAAAATTTAGTTTTTCTTGCCTGGCTTGTTTTAAAGGGGTTGTCATTTTTAATCTGCTTATCATGGTGTATTGTAATATCCACATTCCCAGTCTCCTGTCACTGCTTCCCCAGTTCACCTCCAGTCTGTTTTTTACCAGCTATGACATGACAATACAGCATAGGACCACACCAGCCAATGGCTGCCCACAAGAGCCTCGGGGGTGTCAACATCTCACAGGTGTATCCAGTGCTTTACTGCAGTGGTCATGTGACAAAGCGGGATACTGGCGTGTCAGTAATGGAAGTGCCAGAACAGGCTGCTTTTCTATATATAAATATAGAATCTTATATATATTAGTGTGTGTGTGTATATGTAACATAGTGTGTGTGTATATATATATATATGTGTGAATATATATGTATGTATACGTCTGTGTGTATTCGTCTGTATATAGTGTGTGTGTATATATACATATATATGTGCGTGTATATAATATATACAGTGTATATGTGTGTATAATAAATATATATTCTCAGTTTGTGGCTATTTGAGTGTGTGAGGGTTTGATTAGAGTAAATCGCAAGCTATTTGTCAGCATGAGATTGAATCGTGGAATCTATGATTCATAAATTTCTCCCGGCATTTGACAAACAGATGCTCCCAACTAGCTTGTGAGGAATGCAGGCGGGTACGAACTTGAAGACTATTTCAAAGGGAGGTGATATATAATAAAACGAGACTTCAAAGCGGCA
This sequence comes from Phyllomedusa bahiana, assembly GCA_025379985.1. Classification (NCBI taxonomy): domain Eukaryota; kingdom Metazoa; phylum Chordata; class Amphibia; order Anura; family Hylidae; genus Phyllomedusa; species Phyllomedusa bahiana. Next base: position 20,404 of record JAODAL010009141.1, read on the forward strand.
GTATAACCCCGCACTGCTGCAGCCCTGAGTCTGGTAGAATGGGCTTGTCTTGAGCAACGTTGCCCCCCTCTGAATGACGTTGTTCTTCCTTGTGGTCCTATATAGTTCGCACCATGTATACACATATATACAGCCAGTCATGGAACTAAGTGACTTCTTCTTGGCAGCAGCAGCGTGTAACAGATGTGAGACTGGGGCTAATTACCCATACAGGATTCCATGGTGTAACATGTATGCGACTTGCCATTTGTAACACATTTCTGCCGTGGCGTAATCAAGGGGGCAGATGAGGCTTGATGAAGAGGACATGGTGTGGAAGGTTATTCCTACATAGGCAAATGAGCGAAGAGAAACCTGGCATATGGCAAGCACTCTTATATGCCAGAGTGTCTCTTAAGTTGAATGGAACAAAATGTAGTAGACCTTCTATTGATGTAACCTTTCTAATAGCGCTTGATGATTATAAATAGCTGGAATCAAAGCGTGGAAGGATGCTGCCCTTAAAAGACCCCAGGCTTTGCCTGTGCGTTCAGGATTAGACTGTACTGGAGCTCAGCATGTGCACAGTGCCAAAATTGTATTCAAGGTCACTGCATGTCTAAATGAAGGGAGCTAATCTGTTTTATTGGGAGTGCAAAGGTACTTGTTTTCAGTGCATGTGATTATGCAGGAGCAGATGTGACGACTGCATTCTGTGGCTCATTATTTTGGGCTCTGTCAAGTAGACAGAAGTGAATGAGCGTGGCAGCGTTTTACAACACTATCCCGCCTACTCGGTCTGTACAGCAAGTGATCGGGGAAGTGTACTATGGTTATACGATTTTTTTTCTTAAAAGTGGGAGATGTTATCTCATTCCGTGTTCACAGGAGCAATGATTATCAGTGATTATTAGGCCGTTGTGTTGGAATTGACGGAGCAAAGGGCGATATATTGACAAAAACAATGTTCACCTTTGAAGACAAAAGTGCCTTTAATCTATACTGCTCTCCACCATAAAGCAGTCTTTATCTGGACTGCATTGATATCCAGTAATTAGCATCATCTTGTAATCGCTTGCGGGTTTTCTTGCTGCAGCCATTGCTCATGCTGCTGCTTGGTGTTTATTTTATTGAGGGGGTTCCAGAGATGAGGAGGGTCCCCCTTTGCTGGTGGAGATTGAGTGTTGTTTACATTTGGAAGCCCCATCCCCATTTTGCAGGAGAACACTTCCTTCCTCGGCAGATGGCAGCCTCAGGGCCATGCACCTGCCATGACAAGCAAGACTCCCTAGTAATCTACCCCAGCGCTGCTGTTGACAATAGGCTAATGATTGCATGCCATCTGCCTCCCAGGCCTACTACAAAATAGAGGAAGAGATTTCTTCTTTTCAGCGACATTAATGACAATGCAAGTGAGATTAGAGGACAGTGCGAGGCTTGTTTTGAAGGGGCTTTGTCCCTTTGCTATCCCTTTCAGGATTTTCTGTGAAATACATTTCATTTCGTCATACGTTTGTTATGCATGTATGTGGTAGTCGTGTGCTTCTGTCCCAACTTTTGGAAAATTCAAAGAGGTCTTACACAGCAATTTGAAAAAGACGCCCAAAATCCGATGGAATTTTCAAATCACTGGACTGGGCAGCGCTGCTGTCTTTGGGCTTGTTCACACGACGTTTTGGATGCGTTTTACGGTTCCATTTTTAACCTGCGAAAACTGAATGCAAACTGCATCCAGAAAACGCAATAGCTGATCCTTTTTTGGATGCGTATTGGATCCGTTTTGCATGCGTTTTACGGATCCGATTTTTGGATCCGTTTTTTTTCAATGCTTTATTTAAATCAACCTATCAAACTGCAATTTAAATATACTATAACCTATCAATGACCAAGAAAAAACCCTTTTTTTACCTAGTGTCAATCAACTGTACATACACCTATGATTTTAGAACCCGCCCCCCCATTTCATGTAAATGATTTAATAACAATCAGTTATAAACTAAATATATATTTAGTGTGTGTGTATATGTGTGTATGTGTATATATATATATACATTTATAATATTATATACATTATATATTATATATATATATACAAAAGTGTGTGTGTGTGTATATATTATATATATATATATAATATATATATTACTATTATATACATTTATATATAATTAGATATATAATATACATTTATATAAATCTACTATTTATACATTTATATATAATTATATATATTTATAAACTAAATATAACCCAAACATAATCAAATTTTATATTTAATTTAAATCCAATGCATTTTACGGATGCGTTTTTAACATCGAAAGCGGATCCAAAACGCACCCAAATGTATGCTGCGCTTTTGGATCCGCTTTCAGGATGCCAAAAGCGCACTTCATTATTTCCTATGGGGGGTTTTTCTTGCGTAAAACGCAAGAAGAATTGACATGTCAATTCTTAAAACGGACTGAAAGCGGATCGCAAAAAGCGCATCGGCGATCACCTCGTGTGAACAGCGTCGCTTTTGCCATTGAAAGCAATGTTAATCACACTGACAATTGTTAGATCCGTTTTGCGGATCCGTAAAACGATCACAAAAACGTGTGAACAAGCCCTTTTTGCGCGAAATGTGGCAGTCGGATTCCCAGCGGCCCAGTACATTGTAGCTGTGGGAATCCGATAACGGTCTGGCGAAATATAAACATGCTCTAAATTCTGGCAAACGGTTTTCAGTTTAGGAAAATCTCAGTAAAAAATCCGTGCTGTATAGATTACAGCGCAGAATTTCTATTGAAGTCTACACCGCGCTGGGTACAGCCGGTTTTTCAGTGAATTCAAAATACTGATTCTGCAGAAAAACCAACCAAAATCCAGTGCTGTGTAGACCTAGCCTAACACTCGCATTCATCCTGATTGCTGTGCACACTTCAAAGCTGGGCAAAGTACAGTTTGAGATTCTCTGTAGTAAACTGCTTGCAGACTGGAATGTGTAATCTCGTGAAGCCGGTTCAAAGGGTTTAAAAAAACAAGTTGGAATTCCTCATTTCTCCATGTCAAGTCTGCGAGACGTTGGTGGAAGAAACCCTTCTGGATTTTTCTTTCTTTTTTTTTTTTTATATAGCGGCGTTCTATTCCACAGAGAGAAACTAAATCGTAGACACAGGAATACTATCAACAGCTATCCAAAAGAAAAGTACATTCCTTTTAAAATCTAACTTTTAATTAATGTTCTAATATAAAGTACATCTCCATAGCAAATATTAGGTTACTCACCATATCATTGATGCAGGCAGAAGTGCAGCTCAGATTTCAGTCATACAATGGATACACGTTGGAAGGCCAAATCTATCATTTAAAGCATCACTTGGTAAATGCAAAAATTTGTAGCAATAAAAAGGAAAGGGTGTGAGACTGGTATAGCATATAATAATAATAATATTGTAGCATATAAACTGACCCACCGTCCTCACCCTAGTTTTACCCTTAGCGGGGCAATCGCTCTGAGAAGAGCGACCCCACACACTAGTGTACCCTATACAAAAATATATGGACTTCTCCACATTAAAAAATCTACACGCGTTTTGTTCTAGGGTGAACAAACTCCTCAGTGGGTTGCAAGGGGGTGGGGGTGCAAAAAATATGTATTAGGATTATGGATAGTTCTGGTGTGCCCAGGGTAAAAGGTGTCCCTGTATGGTATATTCCACAGTGTCAACTTTTACATCAGTCTCTGTTCCCATTAGGCTATGTTCACACGGTTTATTTTGGGATGGATTTCAGTCCGTAATTCGTGCCGTACTGCGCGAATTATGGCTGAAATCCGTCCCAGTCATTATGGTAATTCACAGAGAGAACTATGGATTACGTCTCCTTTCCCCGCTCACCGTATTTCGCGAGTGGGAAGAAATGGACATGTCAATTATCATGGCGGGATACGCGCCGTGGACAATGAATGTCTATGGGGCCGGCGAGCTGCCGGCCCCCCACCCCCGCTGCACGGCACACAGCGTAATTGCGAGCGAAATCCTTCCTCCGCAATTACGCCGACAATAAGCCTTGTGAACATAGCCTTTTAGAGCTTGCAGTCTCGTTCCCAGGTTAACCTATTTGTATGGTTTTGGTGTATGGGGAAAAACGGAGTACCCTGAGGAAACCCACACAAACAACCACGGAAAAAATACATATATAATTTGAATGGCAGGTCTCAGTGCTGCAAGGAAAGAAGTTTAACCACTGAGCCGCCATGCAGCCCCAGCACAACACATATAAACATGTATTTTTTTTTTTTACAATTTTTGACAGCATACGGGGTATGGTGTTTGTGTGTGTCACCCAGAAGCAATAGGTAAGCTGTTGGTTGAGGTTCTGGTTCAGACAAGGTAGCGTTTTGGGTTCCTTTGAAATAGGCCAGATTATTGTTGCCAAAAAAAAAAAAAAAGTGTCCAAACATCCCTCTGAGTTTATACAGCATTAAGTAGGATTATATGACGCATGGATTAGGCATTGTTGAGCAGCTTGGTTTAATGGAAGGGGTCAGAGATGGTGGCATTAGTGTAATACTGAACTGGCTGATACCAGTAGCTACAGGGAAAGTTCACTTACTCGCAAGCCGCAAATAAGGACTATATTGTATGACTTCCCAGAACGCTGGACACTGCTGGCACTGACTATTGGTCGAGTGTTGTAGCCAGGCTTAAAGAAACTGCCTGTGCCCTAAATGCTGCCCTTTATTTCCTTACTGGTTGTGGAATGAAGCGCTGTAGACAGAGTGGCACGTAACACTGAGGTTACTACAGGATACGTTTGTACATATTTGCTGAGCAAACTCCAAGCTGCCGTTTGAACTTCACATGAGCCATGTTGTGTTTGTGCCAGAAGCAGACAAGCCGCACTGAACCATAGTTTCATTCATTCCTTCATAGTAAGCACAAGTCATCCATTTTGGTAGAATACCAATTTGGCAGTATTCTGATGTCGAGTATTGGAGTGTAACATAAGGCACGTATAGCCTATAATGTTACTGGGAGGGTTAGTGTTGTCTACTACGACCCCCTGTCCACATCTCCTGTAGGTGGCCACCAGAAGAAGATAATTGTTCTACTAGAGGTCACACCCAGCAAAAGTATCAGTTTCCCAGGGTTGTCCATTGGTCAATGGGGTTGTTCACTTTGAATAGGTCATGTATTAGAATCTTCCCTAGGAAACAAACTGGTCACAGGCCCTCATTCTACATGGCCCTCCACGATCAAGAGACCCAGTAGGACGTGTTGATTTCTCCTGCAGCACCATCAGAGAAGTGAAGCGTTGCACACCGTTTACACTGAAACTTAGCTGCACAATGGCTGGTTTGTTGAGCACAATTATGTAATAGACTCTTCTTGTGTGTCTGAATGGAGTTTATAGGTTCTTCTCCGCTTATGTGGGTTTTCTTCAGGTACTCTAGTGTCCTTCCAAATGCTGTTGTGTTTGAGCTCGGAGAGTAAGCTAGTACTCTTGATGGACATTCCAAATGACAGATTCCCATCTGGATACCTCCTCTACGAGCTGGTCTTGGGGAATGGAGTGATGGTGCAGTGCTGCCCATCCATTTCTATGGAAATTCCCAGTACAGTTGAGTGTTCTCCACTATGTACAGAACCCCCATAGAAATAAATGGGAAGATACAACCTTTCTCCTGTTCTTTGAGCCCAACTCCTAGCAATCTGCATAGTGGAAGTAACAAGCTGTGGAACCCCTTGAATCTAGAATACCCTTCCAACCAATCTACCCTTTTTAAAGGTGTATTAAAGAGACCTTTTAAGCATTGATTAAGAGATGGGAATAGTCTTTTCCTAGTCCCCTCTGCTAAGACTCCCATCAATAAATCTGCTTATAAAGGAAACCCGTATTTAGCTCCAGGTTGACTTGTACATAAACATCAATCCAAGAACCAAACAAGTTTAAATGTTTTCACTTGAATGGCAAGCGATTAGCATTTTTCCCTGTTCATATGAAAAATAGATGTTTTGCTGGCTTCTGGTGATGTGTGTCTGCATTGAGCGCCCTGGGGCAGACACAGAGCTAGACTGTCAAAGCCAGATTGTGTTTACATAGTAATATAACCAGTGGCTAATTGCTAAACCCCCAGTGATGGGCTGGGACACTGCTGCAGCCCAGGACAGCCGCCTTTTCATGCTCTCCTTAAGGTGTTGTTTTTTTTTTATTCAAGACTGGAGGTTTTTTGGTTTTCTTTGACAGAATATTTTCCGCAACAGGGATTTTTTTTTCTTTTAACTTTGTCTCCATTAATTTAAGTAATGCAAACAATATATGAAATCTTGCATTTCTTGTTGGTTAAGTTCAGGATCTGAAGAAATGTTTAAATGGGGTCTCTTCAGGTATGTAAGTGTCTGGTGTGATGAATGAAGATGACTTTACTAGTAATCTAGATAACAACATTTTTGTAAACTCTTACATACCTGCATCTAAATGCATCCTTCTATAGGGTATGTTCACACAGCTTATTTTGGGGCGCATTTTGCCACGTATTGAGCGCATACTATGAGCGAAATGCGCCCCAATAATTACGGTAATCCACAGTTCTCATAGAGAACTATAGATTACGCCTCCTCTCCCCGCTCGTACAATAGGCGCAGGGAGATAATTGACATGTCACTTATTTGCGGCGTGAGTAATGCATGTCTATGGGACCGGCGGGCTGCCGGTCCTCCCCTTCCCGCGGCACGAGCTCGCAAACGCCCGCCGTAATTGCGGGATGTACTGTACGCCCCGCAATCAAGCCATGTAAACATAGCCTTAGAGTTTTGTTTTTCTGTGCATTTTGGTCTCTTTATTAACCCCGTGACCGTATAAAGACGTATTAAAGCAATGTTTGCGTGGTGGCCTAGTTTCCCATCAGCGTAGGCCGTTCAACCTTCGCTTACCTTTGTTTGAGGGAATCTTCTTATGTACACAAAGTAAAGGTGATAGTCATCAACTGTTCCAAGTCTTGTGCCCATGATGAGCTTTCAGGATCTTCCCACGTCATCAGCGATGGATGGGAGGCAAATATTAATGTGCTGTTGACCTAGCACATGATAAATCAACATCCCCTTCGCTGTAACACCAAGTGATGTATTGCTTCTAATTCTTGTACGTCGTTGAGCAAACAGACAAACATTGAGCAACTCCTTTGGCAAATTTTATCTGTTCCTCCAGAATTCAGACAGGAAGCAGAAATTTCCCTGTTTTCTTTTTGTTTGACAGATGGGCAACTGTAAAGCAATAGGCAGCTGTTCAGACCTGTGGCAGATCACACTGGGAAATACCTTTAACCCTTTCAGCTTATGGACAACTGGCAACCTCTATTCTAAATTGACAGCACTTCCCACAGGTTGCTGTTCAGCCTTCTAGCACTGCTCATGCCTCATAGACGGCATAGTGAGGGGGATTTGTTGGTGGATTAGCAGTGTACGGAGGAAGTTCAGGTGAGGTGTGCCACCGCCTTGCCTGCTGTAACTTGATAGCAGGTAAATAATTCAAAAACACTTCTGGAAAGCACTTTAGGGAAACAAATATTTTCAGCCGTTCTAGTCAAGTGTAATTTACATGCTTACTTGACTTCAGAATAAACCAGTGTAACATGTTCCTATTGCAATTCCACTGAAGAGGTGGTTTTCGAAGGGAAACTGTATTTCCCATGGATTATCTTCTGGCATACATAGGTTACTGCTTCTCTTTGGTTGCAGATGACGATGGATTTCGGAAGTTGTCTTTGTGTAGTTTTAGGACGTGTTTGCCTACTGTAGGTGAGTGCGTCATTCAGCCTGTGCTGGGACTTGTATGCTTTTACTAAGGGTTTGTTTTCACTGTAGAGCCATATGGTTAATCAGCCCATGGTATGGGAGAGGTTTCCATTTATGTGACCTTAACTAGCAATAAGAAGGCAATTTCCCTACATCACTCCATTAACGCCTTAAAGGGAATCTGTCGTGTTTTTTTTTTTTTTTTTTTTTTTTTGGCTGAAATGGTTTACCAGCAAAATGTTAAGAATTTTGGCAATTTAGTATTTTTTTTTTTTTTTGGGGTTAGTAGGTAAGTATTAAAAATTAAAACACCAAAATGTACTATCTTCCTATTTCAGCCAGCAGAGGGAGCTAACCCTAAAAAACTAGAACAAGCCATGGGTAACAATTGCTTGGAAAACAGAACATGTAACCAACTGCTGTAAAATGTGGGGATGATCCTTCTGCAGGTGATATCATCTCCACCCCCGCCCTCTCCCTTTGGCTGTGTGAGAAAGGAGGGAGAGGTATTTAGTCCAAGCCTCTCCATTTTGTCGTGGACAAAGGCACTAATGATGTGTTCTAGTAACTGTAGTGGACATCAAATCTACTGACAGCAGCAGTTCCTCCAGTCATGTCCGTCGTTCCCCCTGATACACATCATTCTCTTTAGTTCCGCCTGTCATGTACGTCCGTTCCCCTTTGACAAATCGTCGTTCCTCTTTAGTTCCTCTGTCTTATACATGTTCCCTCTGATATACATCATAGAGGAGTGAAGTACATCACAGGGAGCAATGTATAAGACACAAGGAACTAAGGGACTCATTGTCCCCCCTCCCCTCCGGTTCCACATGGTTCACCCTCCACAGTTAAATTCCCCCCCACCCCCCAGTGATGCAGGCTATCCCCCCCCCCCCCACACCACACCACACCACAGAGATGCAGGCTAACCCCCAGTGATGCAGGCTAATCCCCCTACACCCACACACAGAGATGCAGGCCTTAACCCCCAGGATGCAGGCTATCCCCCTCCCCCCCCCCCCCCCCCACACACACACACCACAGAGATGCAGGCTAACCCCCAGTGATGCCGGCTAGCTCCCCCCCCGCCCCCCACACCACAACCACAGAGATGCAGGCTAACCCCCAGTGATGCAGGCTACCCCCCCACACCACAGATATGCAGGCTAACCCCCAGTGATGCAGGCTATCCCCCCACACCACACCACAGAGATGCAGGCAACGCCCCAGTGATGCATGCCTATCCCCCCCCCACACCACGAGATGCAGGCTACCCCCAGGACGCAGGCCTGATCCCGCCCCCCACACCACACCACAGAGATGCAGGCTAACCCCCAGGGATGCAGGCTATCCCCCCCAACCCACAGAGAGCAGGCAACCCCAGTGATGCAGGCTATTCCCCCCCCACACCACAGAGATGCAGGCTAAACTCCCGCAGTGATGCAGGCATCCCCCCCCACACCACAACCACAGAGATGCAGGCTATCCCCCCCACCACCACACCACAGAGATGCAGGCTAACCCCCAGTGACACAGGCTATCCCCACCACCACACCACAGAGATGCAGGCTAACCCCCAGTGATGCAGCTATTCACCCCACACCACAGAGATGCATGGCTAACCCCCAGTGATGCATGCTATCCCCCCCACACCACACCACAGAGATGCAGGCTAACCCCCAGTGACTCAGGCTATCCCCACCACCACACCACAGAGATTCAGGCTAACCCCATGAATGCAGGCTAATCCCCCCCACAGCCACACCACAGAGATGCAGGCTAACCCCCAGTGAGCAGGCATCCCCCCCACACCACACCACAGAAGATGCAGGCTAACCCCAGTGAAGCAGCGCTACACATCCCCCCCCCCCAACCACACCACAGAGATGCAGGCTAACCCCCAGTGATGCAGGCTATCCCCCCCCCACACCACAGAGATGCAGGCTAACACCCAGTGATGCAAGGCTATCCCGCCCACACCAAGAGGATCAGGGCTAACCCCCAGTAGATGCAGCGCCTATCCCCCTCCCCACACCACACACAAGAGTGATGCAGGCTAACCACCATTGATGCAGGCTATCCCCCACCTCACCCCACAGAGATGCAGGCTAACCCCCAGGATGCAAAGGCTATCCCCTCCCACACCACAGAGATGCAGCTAACCCCCAGTGATAGCAGCTATCCCCCCCACACCACAGAGATGCAGGCTAACCCCCAGTGATGCCGGTTATACCCCCCACACCACACCACAGATATGCAGGCTAACCCCCCCACACCACAGAGATGCAGGCTAACCCCCAGTGATGCAGGCTAACCCCCAGTGATGCAGGCTATACCCCCCACACTCCACACCACAGAGATGCAGGCTAACCCCCAGTGATGCAGGCTATCCCCCCCCCCACACCACAGAGATGCAGGCTAACCCCCAGTGATGCCGGCTATCCCTCCCCACACTCACACAGAGATGCAGGCTAACCCCCAGTTATGCAGGCTATCTCCCCCACACCACACCACAGAGATGCAGGCTATCTCCCCCACACCACACCACACCACAGAGATGCAGGCTATCTCCCCCACACCACACCACACCACAGAGATGCAGGCTATCTCCCCCCCCCCGCCCCCCCACCACACCCCAGAGATGCAGGCTAACCCCGAGTGTTGCAGGCTATCCCCCCCCCCCCACACCACAGTTATGCAGGCTAACCCCCAGTGATGCAGGCTATTCCCCCCCCACACCACACCACAGAGATGCAGGCTAACCCCCAGTGATGCAGGCTATTCCCCCCCCCCACACACACACACACCACAAACCACAGAGATCAGCTAACCCCCAGTGATCAGGCTATTTATCCCCCTCCCCCCCCCCCCACACACACACCACGAGATATGCAGGCTAACCCCCATTTATGCAGCCTATCTCCCCCCCCCCCCCCCACCACACCACACCACAGAGATGCAGGCTAACCCCCAGTTATGCAGGCTATCTCCCCCCCCCCCACACCACACCACACCACAGAGATGCAGACTAACCCCCTATGATGCAGGTTGCCCCCCCACACCACACCACAAGATATGCAGGCAAAGCCCCCGCGTGATGCAGGCTATCACCCCCGCCCCACACACCACAGATATGCAGGCTAACCCCCAGTGAGGGTAAAAAGACAGGCTATCCCCCCCCGCCCCCACACCACACCACAGGGATGCAGGCTAACCCCCCAGTGGATGCAGGCGATCCCCCCCCCCCAAAACCCAAAAAACACCCACACAACGAAGGCAGGCTAACTACCCCAGTGAGCAAGGCTATCCCCCCCGGCCCCCACCACCACACCCCACAAGATGCCAAGGCTACCCCCAGTGATGCAGGCTATCCCCCCCCCCCCCACACCACACCACAGAGATGCAGGCTAACCCCCAGTGATGCAGGCAATCCCCCCCCCACACCACACCACAGAGATGCAGGCTACCCCCTGTGATCAGCTATCCCCCCCCCCCCCCAACACCACACCACACCACAGAGATGCAGGCTAACCCCCAGTGATCAGGATATCCTCCCCCCCCCCCCCCACACGATCCACACCACAGAGATGCAGCTAACCCCCCAGTGATGCAGGCTATCCCCCCCCCCCCCACACACCACACCACAGAGATGCAGACAAACCCCCAGTGATGCAGGCGATCGCCCCCCCCCCCACACACACCACACACAGAGATGCAGGCTATCTCCCCCCCCCCCCCCCACACCACACACAAGATGCAGGCTAACCCCAGTGATGTCAGGCTATCTTCCCCCCCCCACCCCCCCCACACGCAGACCACACACCAACAGAGAATGCAGGCCTAACCCCCAGGGATGCAGGCTATCTCCCCCACACCACACCACAGAGATGCAGGCTAACCCCCCAGTGATGCAGGCTATCCCCCCCACAACACCACACCACAGAGATGCAGGTAACCCCAGATGATTGCAGGCTATCCCCCCCACACACACCACAAGACTGCAGGCTAACCCCCAGTGAGGCAGGCCTATCCCCCCCACCACACCACACCAAAGAGATGCAGGCTACCCCCAGTGAGGCAGGCTATCCCCCCCCACACCACACCACAGAGATGCAGGCTATCCCCAGTGATGTTTTTTGAAGTTACCCAACCTGCTCGAATTCAGCCTGGCAGAAGATGTTGTTTTTTTTACTTTATTTTTTTCTTTTTGTGTTACTCTTTTTTCTTTTTTCTTAATTTTAATTTGGTTTTTTTTGCTGCTGCGGCTGCTAGAAAGTTGAAAGTGTCTCTCCGAGGCAGCTTGCCTTCCTGACTTCGAGAAGATGCGACCTCGACATCTTAGCTGTGAACTGCGCATTCGCTTGGAGCATGCTCAGTACACATCTAGCAGGCTCCATTATAGCAGATGAAACGAAAATCGTCCCCGAACTCTCCTATGCAGAGTGTGCCTGACGGCAGTTCAGTTCAGTGTCGTGCACAGACTCTGACCAAAGTGCTGTCCCATACATGAAAGTGCTTTGGCAAAGTACAATCCTCAGATTTAATCAAAAAATAGATAAAGATTTAAAAAAATAATAATCATAAAATACATTTTACACACAAACACATACATAAAATAGAATAAAAAAATTGATGAACACAAACCCTTTAAAAGGGGTTGTCTGGTTCTCTTTTTTTTTTTTTTTTAAATTTGTGTGTTAATTTATTAGTATTTTTACACGTTTTTACTGTAATGTTTCTAACCATTCAGGACAGAACGTCATCCCTTACTTGCTCCTGCATACACTGTAGCATAGCTGTCCAGCCATCTGACTAGTGCACGTGCTTGATAGAACATCACACTGTGCAGAGTACTTGACCACTTGAGGCCTTGTTTATTCCAGGGCAAGCATATATATGTGGTGTGCTGAGCAAAGTACATATAATATAATGTGTAAATGTGTGTGTGAATAAATATAGTGTGTGTATGTGAAATATATATATATATATATATATATACTATACTATATGATATAGATATATATATATATATAATAGCAGACCCCGACTTACATCGTTCACTACATATGTCCCCTAGTTTACAACAGAGACTTATGGGCGTGGCTGACATTCAACACTGAGTCACGCCCCATGATAAACCAAGTGCCAGCATCGCCACAGCTGCACATGAAGAACCAGAACATTAGTGACAATCCTCTAAAAAAAGGCACAAACAGTAAAACAATGTAAGAAACTGTTCCCCTGTACTCATCCAAAAAATGTTTTGCTGGAATTACATTTAATAAATCTTCCGTTCCGACTGCATACAAATTCAACTTTAAGAACAAACCTACAGTCCCCTATCCCGTTTGTAACCTGGTGAATGCCTTAATGTATGTTGTGGGTGTGTGTGTGTGTATGTGTTATATGGTAATAAATATATATATATAGATATTATATACGATATAATATATATATATATAAGTATAAGTAATATATATATATATAGAATATATATATTAATATAATATATAAAATGTGTGTGTGTCTTAGATATATATATAAATATAAATATCGTATACAACACATAATATATATGTGTGTGTGTCTATATATATATATATATATATATATATATAGATATATTATAATAATATATATATGTGTGTGTGTGTGTATATGGTATTGGTGTGGTATATGGGTAAATGAGGGTAATATGTGTGTGTATATATATATATAATATCATATATATATAAATATATATATTATATATAATATATATATATATATATATAATATATACACAACCATACCCTTCAATCTTTTTTTAATTTCTACCAGCATACGGACAGCTCTCCCTTTGTCCACAGCCCTATCAACATTGATCACTATGTTTATGGGGTTAAACTTATAGGTTCTCAGATTTTTCCAAGCTTTTCCATTATTCCGGGGGCGTGGTTGTCAATCGAAGCCATTTCCCTGTGGGTGATCTGTGCACCATCGCTAACATGCATGTTGGTATGTGGCAAAGGGACCCTCCTACAACATAAATGTGTGTGGTAATGCAGGAACGGGTTTATCTAATGTCTTAGAAGCAAAGTTCTTACAGTCTGTTATCAGTGTAAGTAACCCTGCTTTTTTCTGTATTTCAGAGTGAAGGCGATGCCTGTAAACCTCCCCACACTACAGAAGAGATCCGCGGGCCTACATTGTGACCAAATGCTGCTAAAGTCTCACTCCTTCCGCTCCTGCGGACTGAATCATTTCCACTCAGGTACACAAGTGGTGGACATTTTTCGGAGAGCTACCATGACACCGACCTCCTTCAACCTAATTTTAAATTATATTCTTCGGTCATTTTCACATGGACGACAGGAGAACCGACCATGTACTTTCAAACTCCCACGAAATGACGAGGCCTTCATCAAACTTCCTTATTTATTCTTTAGTAGACTGGCACATGGCAGTAACATCGGACTGCTTCTAAATGAAGAGTACCAGTCGCCCTACCTCAGTAAACAAATGAAAATAAAACATTTAGAGGACTTTCTTTTTTTTTTATTTTTATTTTGGTTGTGCAATGAAGATTCTGAAGAAATCGTTTAACATTATTATATGATAAATTTATACTATATTGCTTTATGGATCAAAATTATTGGCTGCACAGTTTACCTGGAAAATGGACACAACATGGCAACAAGTGACTAGGGGACTTGAAAAACGATTTGTAAGCTTTGGTGCACAGATGCTGTTCATGTTTCGGAAAGTGGACCAAAAATGTTGCTACTGGACGTTTTTTTACTCAGTTGCGCTATCAGCTGCATGCACTACACGGTTCTTTAAACGTTCACTCCCTCTAGACTGATCTAGCAGAGTAGTGTATGTACCATAACAGCAGCCAGTGAAAAATGGGGATTTCTAGCGATGATCATTAGGGGGATTTTAGTGATTTTATGCGCTGGCACACCTACTTTTGTCATGTCCGAATAACTTCCTCACATCTAGGTACCTTTTTAGTGTATGCTACATGGATTGTAAGAATATACACATACTAGCTTAGATGCATTGCTGTTAACCAAAAAACTTACATGTTTTACATTGTGGAGTATTTCTCCTAAGTAATGCGCTGTTCGAACACTGAAATTCTGGGCCTAGTCACTTGGCATGGTTCTTCCTGGTGGAACAAAACACTGCAGTAATGACTTGTGGATGCCACAGAGTCCCTGTACGAGATGTGACGGCATACTCCCAACGTGGCACATGCACTTTTTGTTGTTTTCAGTATACTGGAAAATGCAGTGTTTGCTATACATGCAATGTGGCAAAGCGCTGCATTCTCAGATATCAAGATTTACAGCCTATTTTTAGATGGGAAATTTTATGACAGATATTTAATTAAAGGGGCCATAGATTGTTTGTTTTTATCCGGTACAGAAAAAGGCCGGGCCCATTTTTATTACTAAAAACTTCCCTCCTTCTGGGTGAATCTTTAGTGTCACAATCTTGCTGAATGTCTGATTTTATTTTATTTTTTTAATTTAATTTTTTGGGGAATGCAAAGAATCTGTGATATCAAGGCTGATGGTAGTGGTCGACATAAGGACAAAATCAATTTCTTGTTTTTGAACAATGGATTTTGCGTATTGTAATGTTTTAAATTGAAAAGCTTCATGTCTTCCTACTTGCTCAACAAAAGTCTTACTAACAAGGATTGTATTGCCAGAAAAAAATGAATGTAAATTCATATCATTTTTTTTTTTTTTTTTCTATTGCTCCTTTTTATAGTTTGATTCTTGTTGGAAGAGGAAAGTAGTGCTTCATAAAATGATGTACAAGTTATTGGCCTGTTTATGTATAGTGTAGTTTTCTATATAAATATAATGTAAAGATGTAAAACTTTCTAAACTATTTTGGCCTAGACTCCAAATAAAATAGAGAGAAAATATTTGCTACGTACGAACCATAATGGCACTGAAACGTTTGTTACCTGCTGACATCAATATTTGATTTATACTGAGAATGTGTCGAAATGTCTCTGCAAGATGGATTTTAGTAGAGTAGTTGGGCAAACGTGGCTTGAATCGGGCTCAGCTATGTCAATTTCATGTAAGGCATATGCAATATTTAAGTCTGAAGTTTAGTTTACAGAACACAACCAAAATGTACAGGTTTTGAAGAAAGACCATAATGTATATTTCAATATTTGTACATTGTTGCCCAGTGTCTCTTTAAATTTAAAATATTTTGCTATCGTAAACTTCAAAGTTATCAAACAGTATTTTATTCTTTCTCTACTGGGTACATATTGTTTCTGAATATGAAATTTATTTCAATTGTGGTATGACAAAAGAACTACCCTTACTTGGCAGTTCTTCCGATGTACATGGCGCATATATCCTATATATTATAGATATATATATAAGCTATATATATATATATATATATATATATATATTATAGATATTATAATATATATATATATATCTAGTGATATTTTCCTATAAAATTTATGGTTAATGATCCGATGCTGCTGGAGACGACAAACAAAACTAGGGTAGAACATTGTATATAGTCTTTATTGATTTTGGATGCTGTCTTAATAGCCATATGCAATAAATACATTATTTATGATAGGATTTGGAGTGTGCTTTCTGTGGATTTGTAACTTCAGAAATATTATTGTTCTAATTTATTTTTACATTTTTCATTGACCTACTTGGGATTATGGTGTACACCGCTAGAGTTCATGTTTGCTATAATTTATTATACTCCTAACTAAAACAAAATGACAAACGGTACTGTGTCAGTTCTCTATAGTCCATATAACATTATTATTTGGCTTATGCCATTTGCTGTTCATGCTGAAAAGCATTTTACTTTGCCACCTTTTATAACAATAAAGATATGGGTGAAGTTTGTAAGTAAACCATCCTTCTCTCCTCAAGTCTGTTTTTTTTTTTTTCTTGGGCATTAAAAGTATAAACTACATCACTGGATTAACACGTTTGTAATATATCTTGGTTCGTGCGGTGTCCAGGAGCCAGTGTTGTCAACCACAGCTTGTACTGATGTGATACCAGGCCAGTCTGTCTATAAAGCAACTAATGTGTACAGAAGAAATATTCAGTTCAATTTGGTCTATGTGAAAGATTAAAAAAAAAAAAAAATTCTGCGTAAAACTGAAGTTAGGCTATGTTCACACTGCTTAAAATGGGATGTATCTCGCCCTGTATTTCGCGCCGTACTGCACTGAAACGGGCGAGATCCCCCCAGTCATTACGGTAATCCACAGTTTCTAGAGAACTATGGATTACGTCCCTCCCCCTGCTCGTACAAAACGAGCGGGGAGATAAGTGACTTTTTAAAAATTATTCATGCATAACCCCCGTGAATAATGAATGTCTATGGGCCGGGGGGGGCATAAATTTTTTTTTTTTTTTTTTTTTTTTTTTTTTTTTTTTTTCGTGATAGAGCTGATTAAACTAATCATCTTTCCACCACCCAACTTACCCCTGCCCCTGATCTCTCATTAGGGTCAAGGGGTCTACACTCTCACCGCCCCCGCAAGCCCCGTTGCCTTGGGGAATCCTAGACTCTGCTCTATCTTTCAAACCACACATCCAAGCCCTCACCTCTGCCTGCCGCCTCCACCAAAAAAAACATCTCCGCAGCCGCTCATTCCCAATAAGACACAAAAAAATCGGTCCGTGCCCTTTCATCTCCTCCCTAAAACTACTGCAAAAAACCTTCTCAGGGGCCCCCCCAGCAGCCCCCGCCCTTCCAATCCATCCTTAACCTGCTGCCCCCCTCTTTTCCACCTCTCTCCCCCCTACTCCTCTGCCCTCTCCCCTTGCCAATCCCCTTATGGCTTCCCCTTGCCCAGCAAATTCATTTCAAAGCACTAACCATGACCCACAAAAAGGGTCTCCCTGCCTCTCTCCCCATACATCTCTCCCTAATTTTCCAAATTCTCCCTCAACCACCTTTGTCCTACAGGGGCCCTTTTCCCTGCTCGCCCCCTTACAAATCCTCTCACAACCGTCTCCAAGCTTCTCCGTGCTTCACCCACACTCTTTAACTCACTGCCCAAACACATCGACTCTCCCCACTTTTACCCCGCTTCAAAAGCAAAACCTGAAAACCCCTTTTTTAGGTTGCCTAAACCTTCACTAAACTTGCACTACTTCCTCCAAAGACATGTCTGCCCCTCACCTCCTGTCTCTTTCCCCCTCCTTGTAGATTGTAAGCCTTCGCGGGCAGGGTCCTCTCTCCCTCTGTCGTGCCAATTGTCATTATCCCTTATCACTGTACTCGTTTGACTTATGTAATGTATATAACCCCCTCGAATGTACAGCGCCCTGGAATCAATGGCGCTTTAAAATAAATAATAATAATTAAAGGCTTGTTTTTTGCAGGATGAATTGGCATTTTTATTCTTATTGTTCATATGACACTTTGATAGCTTTTTATTAAGGTTTTTGTGAGGTGATTTGAACAGAATACAACAATCCAGGTAGTTTAATCTTTTTACAGTAGTCACCATGCAGTATAAATGGCATGCTAGCGTTACTCAGCAGGTCGATACAGTTACAGCGATACACAATTTTTGTTGTGTAAAACATAAAAATACAAATCCTTTCATTCAAAAGGGAAAACAAGTTTTTTTCATAGTCTAAAATCCAGAACTAATTTACTTTTCTGTGTATGGGCTTGTTTTTTGCGGGAGGAGTTGACTTTTATTGGTATCATTTTTGTGAGGATATGGCCTTTTTATTGCTTTTAAATCCATTTTTTGGAAGCCAGAGAAGAAAATACTGCAATTCTAGTAGTTTTTCTTTTCTTTTAATTTCTAACAGCGCTCACTGTGCAGTTGGTACCACTTTGGCATTTATACCACTTTTTGACCTCTTTGTATTCCATTTAATGTGCCGTGGTATAAACAAAAATTGCAATTCTGTGACTGGGGTTTTTTTTTTTTTCAATGGTATTTTCTGTGCAGGTTCAATATCATGACTGATTTGTAGGTAATTCGTTACACACTCGGCGATACCAAATATGCATACTTTATTTTTGATCTTTTTGAGGCGACTGGCGTATGTATAGGGAAAAAGAGCGGTGTACTTGTTTTCATTTAGTTTTGTGCTTTTACTTTTTGCACTTTTACTTTTTTTCATTTTTCTCTATAGGGGACTTTTATCAGGGATCTTCAGATCACTGTTACAATGGAAAACAGTACACCACATTACTGCAGTGTACTGATCTCCATGGCAACTGTCAATCACTATGCCTGGCCATGCACATAAGGCCTGGCAGCATGACATCACAGGCACCCTGGACATCTTTCTCGGGCTCCCGGACGGCCGGGTAAACCAACGGCAGCCGTGATCAAATTGAGGCTGCAGTGGAGACTCTAAAACAGAGTTTGCACGATCGATGAGGGACGCCAGCTGTAAATTACAGCAGACATCCCGCAGCATCGGCCCCAACTGGAGATTAGTCGGGGTGGGTAGAAGGGAAGGGGGCGATTAACCTTGATCATGGCAGCTAAGGGGTTAATCGCCCCCTTCCCTTCTACCCACCACGACTAATCTCCAGTTAGGGCCGATGCTGCGGGATGTCGGCTGTAATGTACAGCTGGCTTCCCTCATCGATCGTGTCAACTCTGTTTTAGAGTTCGCATGATTTCTAGGATATAAACTTGCATCCATTTGCGTTATCCTCTACCTGACTTGGTCGTAAATTAATATCCAATCTCGAGAAGGGGTTAAAGTGTAAAAAAAAAATTGAAGTTCAAAGTGCCCCTCTTTTTGCCATTTTTATAAATAAGTAATAAAGTTACACATAATGGGCATCGCCGTGTCTGATAAAGTCTGATCTATTAAATATAATTTATCCCGTATGCTGAACATCATCGAAGGAAAAATGATTTCAAATGCCAAAGTTGTGGGGTTCCTGGTCACTTCAGGTCCCCTAAAAAGTAGGATAGTGATTACAAGCCACATCTATGCCAAAATGGTACTAATAAAAAATATATTTAAGCCTGCAAAAAATGCACTCTTACTCAGGCCCATGGGTGGAAGTGCAAAAAAGGTTTTGGTCGCAGAAAGTAGCACAAGTTTTAAAAAGAAAAAAAATGTTTGGATTTTTTTTATGGTACTATAACCAAACGCAAAAACTACATATTTGGTATTGCCGGAATCGTATCAAACTGAATAAGACAAAGAACACCTCATTTATACCGGAGAGTGAAGACCATAAAAAAATAAATAAAAATCATGGCGCAAGTATGTTTTTTTCCCCCCACATTTTGCCCCATTTGTGGTTTCCTGTATATTCTATGGAACAGTGAATGACACCATTAGAAAGTACATATCGTCCCACAAAATAAAAGCCCTCAT
Source organism: Phyllomedusa bahiana (assembly GCA_025379985.1). Classification (NCBI taxonomy): domain Eukaryota; kingdom Metazoa; phylum Chordata; class Amphibia; order Anura; family Hylidae; genus Phyllomedusa; species Phyllomedusa bahiana. The sequence continues at coordinate 40,538 of JAODAL010009141.1, forward strand.
ATATCGATGTAGAAATATAAAAAAAAATTATGGCCCTTGGAAGACGAGGTGGAAAAAAGGAATATGTAAAAAAAAAAACGGTCTTCAAAGGGTTAACATGATGGTCAACTTGACATATTTTGTGGGCATTAGATGCAGCCTCTGACTCCATCAAAGGGCTTCATTCCAACGACTGGTTTAGCAAATAAAGATTACATAGGTGTATCCGCTTTATTTCTAGAATGCTACAGTCTTTCAGTTCTCCTCACTGTCCACATCATGGCTGTATAATTTCTCAAACACCTGATTTGCCTGAAATAATCAGACAAGTAAGAAAAACTTAAATGGTTATAACTGTCATTGAGTCTATTAGATGAGTGTTTTCAGTTTAAGGAGCAGCCCTGGATTTTTGTGTACTTTTATATTCTAAAAAGTAATTTAGCCTGTGTTTACACAGTGTAATTTTCATGCATGTTTTGCAAAAGCGGCATGAAATACATAATTCATTCAGTTTTCAGGTCCAATTGTTTGCAGTGGTAAAATGCACGTATACAGCGTGAGTTGTGACATGTATTTCCAGAGCTAATTTAAAATTAGTGTTGCCAAGTAAAAAAAAAAATTGTATTTGGATAAAGTTCATTAAGAGCCTTTGATAAAAATTGACAACTTTTAATGGTACAATCCTTGTCTAAAAACACAGTAGAGTAAAATAAAAAATGAAATCTGGTTGGTCAAATATACCCTTATAAAGACACAAACAGGTGTCATAGAATTGCAAACTGATAAATTGTCTTACTCTGCCATCCAACTACTATTGCATCTCAAAAAATTAGAATATCACTGAAAAGATAATTGATATCAATAATTTAAGTCAAATAGAGAAACCCATATTATTTTTTTTAGAGTGCCCTTAGGTCCAGAGCGCTGTACATTCGAGGGGGATTATATACACTCACCGGCCACTTTATTAGGTACACCATGCTAGTAACGGGTTTGGGAAACCCCCTTTTGCCTTCAGAACTGCCTCAATTCTTCGTGGCATAAAATTCAACAAGGTGTTGCAAAGATGCTCAATTGGTACCAAGGGGCCCAAAGAGTGCCAAGAAAAATATTCCCCACACCATGAAAAACCACCACCACCAGCCTGAACCGTTGATACAAGGCAGGATGGATTCCATGCTTTCATGTTGTTGAGGGCCAAATTCTGACCCTACCAATCCGAATGTCGCAGAAAGAAATCGAGACTCATCAGACCAGGCAACGTTTTTCCAATCTTTCTACTGTCCAATTTCGATGAGCTTGGGGCAAATTGGAGCCTCAGTTTCCTGTTTTTTAGCTGAAAGGAGGGGCACCCGGTGTGGTCTTCTGCTGCGTAGCCCATCTGCTCAAAGTTCGCCGTACTTGCGTTCAGAGATGCTTTTCTGCCTACCTTTGGTTGTAACGGGTGGCTATTTGAGTCACTGTTGCCTTTCTATCAGCTCGAACCAGTCTGCCCATTTCTCCTTTGACCTCTGGCATCAACAAGGCTTTTCCGCCCACAGGACTGCCGCTCACTGGATGTTTTTTTCTTTTTCGGACCATTCTCTGTAAACCCTAAGGATGGTTGTGCGTGAAAATCCCGGGAGATCAGCTGTTTCTGAAATACTCAGACCAGCCCATCTTGAAACAACAACCATGCCACGTTCAATGGCACTCAAAACACCTTCTTCCCCATAAATGATGCTCGGTTTTGAACTGCAGGAGATTGTCTTGACCATGTCTACATGCCTAAAAAGCACTGAGTTTGCCGCCCTGTGATTGGCTGATTAGAAATTAAGTGTTTAACGAGCAGTTGGACAGGTGTACCTAATAAAGTGGCCCGGGGAGTGTATATAATAGGTCAAACAAGTACAAAGATGAGAATAACTAACAACTGGACCAGAGGGAGAGAGGGCCCTGACTGTAAGAGCTTACAGTCTACAGCTGTGTTTCTCAACTCCAGTCCCTCAAGACCCACCAACAGGGCAAGTTTTCAGGATTTCCTCACTATAGCACAGGTGATATAATTATTGTCAGTGCATTTAGTGGGAGATCCTGAAAACATGACCTGTTGGTGGGTCGTGAGGACTGGAGTTGAGAAACATTGGTCTACAAGGACGGAGGAAAGTGACATAAGGTGAAGGGGCGACATGTTTGTGGGTTGGAGTAGTGCAACAGGGTTATTGTTGGTTATAGGCAATCCTGAAGAGATGGGTTTTCAGGTAACCTTTGAGGCTAGTGATAGTGGAGGAGAGTCTGATTAGTTGGAGCAGTGAGGTCCAGAGTGTGGGGAAAGCACGGGGGAAGTTTTGGAGATGGTTATGTGAGGAGCTGATAAGAGGAGAGCAGAGAAGGAGGTCCTGTGAGGAGTGGAGATTAAGGCTATATTCACTCGGCTTAAATTGGGACGTATTTCGGCCCGTATTTCGCGGCGTACTGCGCTCAATATGGGGCGAGATACATCCCAGTCATTACGGTAACCCACAGTTCTCATAGAGAACTATGGATTACGCCTCCTCTCCCCACTCGCACAATACGCCGCGGGGGGAGCTAAGTGACATGTCAATTACTAGCGGCGAATACGTGCCGCTAGTATTGAATGTCTATGGGGGTTGACGGGCTGACGGCCCCCTGCCCCACAGGAGTCGCTGTGAGCTCCCGAAGTCCTGGCGTAATTGCCGGGCGTAACTACGCCCCACATTTATGCCGTGTGAACATAGCCTAAGGCAGAGATGTATGGAGGGCAGAGGTCACTAACTTGAAATGAATTCGCTGGGCAATGAGAAGCCAGTGAAGGGATTGGCAGAGGAGTAGCAAGAAGAGAGGTGAATCAGATGGGCGGCAGTTAAGGATGGATTAGAGGGGAGCGAGGGTTGTAGATGGGAGGCCACAGAGAAGGATGTTGCAAGAGTCGAGGCGGGAGATGACTAGGGCATGGACAAGCATTTTTGTGCTTTCAAAGTTAAGGAATGAATGGATTCGGGAGGTATTTTTCAGATGGAGGTGGCAGGCAGAACCCATATATTGTACTCATTACAATATGAATTACAAGGTTCAATGTAAAAGATTTGTGAGCCCTATAACAAATAAAAAGTCCCAGAGAACCCCTTTAATTTTCAATGATATTCTAATTTTTTGAGATGCACTAATATCATTTATTTTTCTCCAAAAAAATCTAAAAATACTAATGCATTCTAAAAGAAATATTTGCGATATTCAAACTCTAAGTAAAACCTAAATAATCCTCCCGCAGAATTTACAAAGTGGTAAAAATGATGGTAACATTACATTGCAGTTTATTTCTAGTTTTACGAAACCTATCTCAAATTATTTGAATTAATAGCATATTTTTAGATCCGTTAGACAAAAACTTTGTCCAGTGGGAAAAAATGTTTTCTAAATCTTATTGCTCTAGAAATTAGATACTTTTTGTAGTGTTCTTTCTTTACTCATCCTGTGGACTTTCTTCAGCTCTCAATCAACTGTTTGATAAGAAGCTCAGTAGTTCTGAGTGTCTCGGCAAAGAAAACTGCTCTATGCTAAGCCCAGGTGACCAAAGATGTTTGGATTGTGGTAGTTCCATTATTTTCCCAGAAGTTGTCTAAAGGTCTGTTACACTATTTTCAGTACATAATCATTAAAAGGATATTTTCACTTGACTTACTCCTTCAAAGGTTCAGACAGAAGTATACTTTGTAGTATATTAACAAAACCAGTTAGCCCTTACAAGCCATTTCTATACTTCAGATACTTGCAAAGTAGTGTTAGCAAACCCTTGTGTTCCCGGTGAAATAATAATTCTGACGCATCTTCTCTTTGGGTATGTTTCCACGGCGTCTTGGGTCCGTATGAGCTTTCGCTTGTGTGATGCGTGTCCCGGTCCGTCTGAATGCCAATACGTTTTTCACATTGCTGACACTTCTCATCGTTAAATGCGTGTCTGGGTCCGTTCAGACAGACCCAGACACGCATCACTAAAGCGTATGTTCACACGGACCTAAGATGCTATATGAACATACCCTTATATCTCTGTGTTGCTCTGTAGAAATATATTAATAAATGTGCCATTTGGCTTCTACCCATGGGTGGGGGTGTCCCTCCACTAGCTATCATTATTCAATCAGTGTTAACAGAGTTCGGTTCGATCTACACAGCAAAGGATTTTGGTCATTTTTTCAGCAGATTCAAAATACTGAAAGAAAGACCGTACCCTGCAGTGTGTAGACTTATATAGAAATTCTACGGATTTTTTTACTGAGGTTCTCTTTAAATGAAAACCAACCAGATGAATATAGAACATGTTCTATATTCCGTGGAACCAACATCGGATAAACCATTAGGGCATGTTCAATCGGCGGATTTGGCCGCAGTTATGGCCACGGTTCCCACGGCCAAAACCGCGGCCAAATCGCGCCTAGTTTATTAACATTGTTTCCTATTGGAAACCGCGTTAATATTCACACGCCGCAGGTTTGGCCGCGGCTCCGGGGCCGCGGCTAAACTCGCATGTGTGAAGAACTCTCCTGTCAATTCTTGACAGGGAGTGCTCTGCGTGGCGGCCGCACGGTGCTGCCGCGGGCGTCGCCGCGGGTGGTGCGCGGCTTGGACGCGGCTCGCGGCGTGGTTTGCCCCTGCTATTAACTTGCATGGGGGCAAACCCTCGGCGCAAGCCGCGCCCCAAACCATGCCCCTCCCGCGGCGAGACCACGCCCATCGCCCGCTCCGCAAACCCGTGCCGGGAGACGCGAAGTCCGACGAGGTATTGGCCGCGGCAAAACCCGCGGCCAAAACCACCGTGTGAACGGGGCCTTAAACTCCCGGATCACCCCTTTAAAAATTGCATTCTATTTAGTAAATGGAACAATACTTAGGATAGTAGCAAAATAAAGACAGGTCCCACATCAAACTTTATAAGATTTTTTTTATGTTTGAAGGAAATAACTGCTTTTGCCATAAAGAATCATTACATCCCAACCCAATCCTTCAAATATTTAATACTCTTCACAAAAACAGAAGAATGATGTGGATTGCTCAATATAACATTAATGTTGGAAATATATTTGCAACAAAACATTCCCTAACATTTTAGTTCACACAGAAAACGAACGTGCAAGTTGTTGAAAATCTTTTTATTTACTAAAACATTTTACATAGGAAAAGGTTAAGGACCCTCCTTAGCAAGGAGCAAGGTGACATAAAGGCTGTGGCCCACATTGACATGTAAGTAGGGTTGACCTGCAGCATCAAACACAGCCTATGGACACGAGGGGGTCTGTTTATAAAAGCAAGCAGGTTTTTTTTTTTTTGTTTTTTTAGATGACCTAAGAAAGAAAACTGAACTGGACTTCATGGTCCATACACTGCACTGAAGCCTAAAGTCTTGTAAATGTAGATGCATATTTTTGCTTGGCCAATTAGCTGAACAGGACACTAAATCGAGGGGGTACTCCCATATGATAGATGAGCTTTAAAAATGTAGGCAAAGATAAATAAAGACTAGTATCAAATACTTTACTGTTGGGATTTTGTTTCCCTTCAGAGTTAGAGCAGATCTTATCTCCTTTGTACACAGGCTTCCCCGGGTTACTGACCACCTCTCTCTGCTCTAACAGGCTCTAGCAGCAGTAGTCGGAGTGGTGACATCATTTCCTGTAAGATGGAACTTGTCAGCAAGGTGGAACTTGTTTATGTCACTTACTGACAAACGTTAACCATTTAGAGCTCTGTAGCCTTCTGCCTTTTAAGCCCTCCCATTAGCAATGTCTCTCTCACAAGCTCGACTGGGAATAGCAGAGCTTATATGTCAGTCACTGCTGTAGAACCACCCACAATCTCTAACCAGGAAGTGTGAGCCTGAAGCTGCCTGTGACTATGTGAAGCAGCATGGTGCAACAACCCCTTTTAACATATAAGGTGTTCATTTTGCATTTAAGTTGAGTCTATTCTGGTGACTGATATAACTTAAAGGGGTTTTGCCACGAAGTGAGGTCATTACCTCTTATCTGCTCAGGATAGAATATAAACAAGTCATGCAGTGTCATGAATGTCTTCAGTGGTGAGAGGGAGGAGGGTGAGCAGATAGCGAGGAAGAATGGAGCGTCTTCAATGTTTACTCAAATAATTACATTACAACCAGTGGATTCTCTATATAGCAGACAGCCTCATACGCTGCACTTTCTCCCCAGCCCCTTGGAAGCTCCTTCATGTTCCCTGTCATCAGATAAGAAGTGCAAACATGCAAGCGCGGCCAGATCAGCTGCTGTCAGTGTCCTGGTCGTGTCTAATGTAAACTTTCAGGAAACTAAGGGGGACTGAGCAATGCTGTATCTCTCAGGGGCTTCACTTTTTGTAATCACATATATTTAGAAAAGTGATTAAATAAGCCAACTTAAAAAAGATGTAAAATTAGACTACACAGTTCTAACATGCACCAGATATATCAGCACTATGATAAATAAGATTGTCTAATCTAAGTTTACACAAAGAGTTAAACAGTTTTGATAGATCTACCCCAGTGTCAACTGATCCCCTGTTCAAGAGATCAAGTGGAGAGGTACTGACATTTCTAAAATGGGAATACACAGTCAAGTCACATTATTATGACCATTCTCTACTTTTAACTGTGGCAGCACACAGCTCATAAAGGAAGTCACGTGTCATGAGTTGGCAACAGGGAAACTGATGTGAGAGGTGAACATCAGCAACAAAGGTTCACGAGGGCAGACTGACACACTACAGTGGAGCTGCTCACCTCCAAAATGAGCCAGGGGGTTAACAGTTTAGTGATACCTACTGCAGATGGGGCTCTGAAGCAGACAAATGGTCAGTGCACCTCTGCTAGCAAAGTTGCATCAATAGTAAAAGTTTAAATCTTCACAGCAGTATAAAAATCTCACCTCTGCTGAAAGACTTCCCCGATGAGTTACATTTTCTGCTTCAGCAAATGGATGGATTTTGGTGCATCAGGCGTGCGACTTCAGAGAACAAACATCCTGCAACCATTGCTGAAGGAACATAAGCTGGTGGTGGGAGTGTTGGTCTGGAAAATATTTTTATGGTATTCTCTATGCCCAGTCAACCATGTAGAAAGTCTCAAAGACTGGATGTACAGGCAGCACACTTATTGAGAAGAAATTAACTTGAGTGCCAGACCGGAGATAGTCCATCAATATAATACACGTGAGATAGGAGTGCCACTTTCAATCAACAGCAAACAAAAGTGTGATAGTTCATACATTTTTTTTCTTTTTCCATGTCATGATAAAATACATATCCACTGTGTCAGTAAGGCTATGTTCACGTGGCTTAACTGTAGGGCATACAGTACACCCCGCAATTACGCCAGGTGTTTGGGAGCTCCCGCAATGCGGGGGGCCGGCCCATAGACTTTCATTATTGTCATTATAAATGACATGTCAATTATCTCCCCGCGCCTACAATACGATCGTATTGTATACACGGGGAAAGGAGACGTAATCCACAGTTCTCTATGAGAACTGTGGATTACCGTAATGAGCTTAGTACGCTCTCAATATGTGGCGAAATGTGTCCCAAAATAAGCCGTGTGAACATAGCCTAACACATTTTGGGCATGAATACCCTTCTTCAGGCTTGACAATAATAGAAATTCAATACCACTCAGACGTACACCAAACACGTTTACTAGGAAGGCCTGTAGTGAAGGAGTGCCCAGAGAGCACAATGTGGTCCTGGATGGCTATTATTGTCAAGGTTGAAGAAGGGTATTCATGCCTGAAATGTTGCTATTCTATCTGACACAGTGTATTTTATCACAACATGGAAAATGAAATAAAAGTTATGAACAACCATCATATTTTATATTGATTGGAAGTGCCAACCATTCCTGTCCATGTGGAAAGCGCTATCAAGAAGTTTGGATATGAATCCATCCTTGCAGATCACATACAACTATATATGCTGATTGTCTTCCCTGGGGCGGATGAAGTCTTCTAGCAAGAAAGTGTGACATGTCACACACCTAGAAATGTCCGACATTGTTTGGAAGAGCGTAACCAAGACTTCTAAGCCCTGCCCTGACTCCTAGTTCCCCAAATATGAACCCAGTTTAGCATCTGTGTGACCACCTCAATCACTCTGTTCTTTCTATGGGTCTTCTCCCACTCACACCTTCCAGCAGCTGTGGGTAGCCTTGCAGTCAGCATGGTCCCAAATACCTGTGACACCCTACCAGGACCCACATATGCTGTATATGGCAGTTACTCTGGATACTAGCCGGTGTTCAGAATAATGTGACTTGACTGTGTACTTTTATGAAGTTTTATTGTGGTCCATGTAATTGGTACAATTTGGCATAGTGGCCCCCCTATACTTCTGCTATGATAACTTTGGGGGAGAATTCTGTAAATAGCTGCCAGAATTATGCCCTTCCACATTTCTAAGAATCATACACTCACCGGCCACTTTATTAGGTACACCTGTCCAACTGCTCGTTAACACTTAATTTCTAATCAGCCAATCACATGGCGGCAACTCAGTGCATTTAGGCATGTCTACATGGTCAAGACAATCTCCTGCAGTTCAAACCGAGCATCAGTATGGGGAAGAAAGGTGATTTGAGTGCCTTTGAACGTGGCATGGTTGTTGGTGCCAGAAGGGCTGGTCTGAGTATTTCAGAAACTGCTGATCTCCTGGGATTTTCACACGCACAACCATCTCTAGGGTTTACAGAGAATGGTCCGAAAAAGAAAAAAACATCCAGTGAGCGGCAGTCCTGTGGCGGAAATGCCTTGTTGATGCCAGAGGTCAAAGGAGAATGGGCAGACTGGTTCGAGCTGATAGAAAGGCAACAGTGACTCAAATAGCCACCCGTTACAACCAAGGTAGGCAGAAGAGCATCTCTGAACGCACAGTACGGCGAACTTTGAGGCAGATGGGCTACAGCAGCAGAAGACCACACCGGGTGCCACTCCTTTCAGCTAAGAACAGGAAACTGAGGCTCCAATTTGCCCAAGCTCATCGAAATTGGACAGTAGAAGATTGGAAAAACGTTGCCTGGTCTGATGAGTCTCGATTTCTGCTGCGACATTCGGATGGTAAAATTTGGCGTCAACAACATGAAAGCATGGATCCATCCTGCCTTGTATCAACGGTTCAGGCTGGTGGTGGTGGTGTCATGGTGTGGGGAATATTTTCTTGGCACTCTTTGGGCCCCTTGGTACCAATTGAGCATCGTTGCAACACCTTGTGGAATCTATGCCACGAAGCATTGAGGCAGTTCTGAAGGCAAAAGGGGGTCCAACCCGTTACTAGCATGGTGTACCTAATAAAGTGGCCGGTGAGTGTATATGTCTGTTTATATGATGGGGTTGTATAAGTTTAACATCTCATATAGAAGATTTGGATTCCCGTATCTACAGAGAATAGTTAGCCAATGGTTAGAGCCAGGAGTATAAGGCCTTGTCCCCACTGCACGGGTTTTCTGCCCGGCGGTTCTTCAGACCGCCGGCGGCCCGAAAAACATTCAACATGTTCATTCTTCCGTCCAGTTTTCGTACGGAATATGAACAAGTGAATGCGAAGCGGGAGGGCTAATCGCGGAGAAAAGCCGTCCTCCCGTTGCCATGTTCACGGCACAAAAAGAGGACAGATACCAGTCGGTATTGTCCTTTTCCGTGGGGCACGCCCTTAAAGTTACTAGATAAGTAATTGTAAGGGTAAGGCAGGAGAGATAATCAGGAACAATTGAAGGGATCGATGGTAAATTAGGAGTCAAGATCAGTAGCACAAGCAATGAGGGACAGGAAGGAGAATGATCTACAATCAGCCACCAAGTCCAGGCAGACCGATTCCCTTTAAAATAGGCCACTAGGCCTAATGCTTTGGTGGACCAGTTTATTCCAAAAACTCTACACTCAAAGCCATGAAAAAAAAGGTAGCCTGTGGTCAGATCCAGCAAAGTTGCGTCTGACAACAAACTCATAGAAGAAAGCGTCCAGTTGCCTAGCAATTGAATGTGGCCATTGGCTAGAGCCAGGTGAAACAAGTAACAATAAGATTACAAGGACGAGGCTGGTTTCTTCCAGAACCTCTTGTCCGTAGGCTGTTTCTAGAAGAAAGCAGCTAGGATTTTCTAATCTCATAAACCCTGTTTAACCCATTAGCACTGCTCAGAGATTTCTATATTTTTTTTCCGGAAAAAGTGACAAATCCCCTAAGATATTGAACACTAGGATATTGAATAAAATACAATTGTAATTAATAACATAATATATTTAAAGAGAGGAGAAAAAGAAGAAGAACTAGAACATTGCTGAAAATGTGAGAAAATGTGATATTAAACTCTTTGTAGCTGTGACCTTGTCAATTGTAACCGGGAGCCTCTAACCGCCAGTGTACAAGGGCATCCTGAATTTTTTTATATTCTTCTATGCTATGTTCTAGTTCAGATGGGTTATGCTATTGTTCACTGTAAATGTGTCAGTTTTTGTCCAGTCACTAAAGTAGCTACATTTACAGATCACTGCGCCATCATTTGTCAGAAATGCAACACCATTATATTTTCCCTAAGAGAGAAGCTATGGTCCTAACAAAGATTAAGTGTCATGTTCATAATTGAACATTATAGAAAGAAAGCAGAAATAAATGAAAAGGTTGTTACCATTTACAGTAAGTTGCTATTTAAATCAATATGACTTTGGAAAAGCAATTTGAAATAGCTTAAAAATAATTGATTTCGTACAGGCATCAATCACATAGACATAGCTCCACAAAGTAACAGTGATCTGCTAAGCAATGCCCCATACGACTCAATTCTTGATACAGGGTGTTCTGATTCTGTTTTTCTTAACTCTGGGTCCCCGGCATTAAATGTACCACTTAAATGATAAAAAATAATTTTAGAGGAAATTCTACAACAAAACAGATAAAAGCAGGAGAGAGACAGCCATATGCAGCTGTTTGGAAAAACCACAGTGGAGCTGACAGAATGTGTGAGGATCACACCAACTGGATGCAGGCCTGTACTGGCAGTATGCCCTACTGGGCAGATTCCTGGTGGGTTGCCAGGATGTGGGCTAATCAGGTATCTAGGGCATATACCCCAGATTTTTTTTTCCTGGTGGAACCATGAAATACCACGTGTAACTATATATTTTACCCTAACTTCTGGCTCCCTGCTTTGACCATTTCTTCTAACAGGCCGTACGCTGATTCAGGCCTGCGGCCTATAAGACTCTGGGGTGCACTGGTGATGTTAGGGGCCGATGGTGTCGCAGTGACGTCACTGCATCTTACCCTCTGTAGCATTCCACTGATGTCCTCAGTGTGTACCCGGTTCAATCAGATCTCTTATAGGCTGGAGACTTGAACCAGCCTGTGGCCAATGAGAGTACAGCACTGACAAAAAGAAGCCCCAGGAAGACATTTTGGGGGTCAATGTTAGGTGTTTGCATTTGTTTAGCTTTTTTTTTTAATTAAAAGCTAATAAAGGAGCACGAATGAAGCCTGAAGGGGGTAATAATTAAAAGAATAGGGCACACAGGGGACACTATAATGAAAAGGGGCTTCAAAGGGGGCATTAATAAAGAGATAAGGGGAACAGAGGGGGGATTAATAAAGAGAAGGGAGCACAAAGGAAGCAATAACAAAGGGGAGATGGCACCAAAGGAGCACTGAGAAAGATGTACAGAAGCAGTACTAGTAATGAGAAGGGGCCACAATGGGAATACTATTAAAAAGAGAAAAGAGCACAGAGGGGGCACTAAGAATGAGAAGGGGCATAGAAATGGCACTAGTAAAAACAAGGGGCCATGGAGAGGACACTATTGACAAGAAAAGACAGTGGGTGCAATATTAGACAGATGGGGCACTATCAGAACGAATGGACAATGTTAGAGAGAAGGGGACAAGAAAGAGGCATTATTCCAGAGAAAGGGGCACAGATTACTAAGAAGAGGACAAGAAGGTACACTATCACAGAGAAGGGGCATTTTTACTTAGTGGGGGGCAGAGTATGCTATTGTGATGCTACTGTGTATGTGAAACACATAATAGTATAAAGCCATTGTTGAAAGCTAGGGCACTAGTACCACAGGGGGAACAATCACTGTCTGGGGCATTACTTTTGAGGAGTTTGTGTAGAGGTCGAGAGGGTCTTAGAAAAGTGAAGAGCCTAAGATGTTTTGTCCAGAGACGAGTTATGGCTAGAAAAAGTCATCATGGCATTCTGGACCGGATGGAGATGAAAGGGGAAAATGAACAACTTTAAACAGAGAAGATGTCACTTGTGAGTCACTGGATGTTAGTATTTATTTTGCTTCTGTGTTGAATGTTAGCACTGTATAGCAGTTTTATGGGTTACCTGTCATATGATGGCAACCTGGACTGGTAACTTAGGGCAGCATGTATGAAAGGGGCTGCACCAGAAGTCTGGCGTATTTTCAACCCGACATCTAGTGCAGCCCTGTTCGAAAATAGGTGTTAATGTCTCCCACGCCAATATCAGGTGCATTACAGGGCACCCGTGGCACTTTGTAATGCACCTGACTTCGGGCGGTTGCGGGAGGCGGGACGCACTAGAACCGTGCGAATCTATAGATTTATAGCTTCATTACAGCAATTCCAGGCGCATTACTGCTTGAACAGGTAAACCACTTTCAAAGTGGTATACCTGAACCAGAAATGCTGTGTTCGCGCTAGAATGCGCCTGATTTATGACACGCGGTAGAGCTGGTTCAGAAATCAGGCGCATTCTATAATAATATTATGCTCATAAAAATTGGCATGTAAACCCCAAAAATCATACATGTCGCCTAAGTATCTAAAAATAATAATAGTCTTATTTATATATTCTATGGCACTTAAATGTACATTACATAGTAAAAAGCTAACAGATCAAACAAGTGTGTGAGCGCCCTGCTCACAAGAGCTTACAATCTATGTGGGTGTATGGGTGAGACAAAAGGTGAGAAGTGCTTAGTTTACACAATGATCCAGCCATGTTCCATAAATATGGGGTAGTGCACAAAAATTGATTAACTTCTCCCCTAAACAGAACATCTGTATACAAATTACTGCCTGTGAGTGCCTAAATGCATGAAGTGTCAGATGTGTGTGTGACTGAAAACGAATGGTTAGCAATCAGCTATCTTTGTATAAGTCGCTGAGAAGATGTATTCTTGGGGCTTGCTTAAAATTATGAAGGTCATGAGTTAGCCTGATCGTACAAGGTAGCACATTTCAGAGAAATGGTGCAGCACATCTTGAAGGTGAGCATAGAAAGTTTGGGTGATGGAAGCATTTCATCTAAGATCATCAGCAGAGCGGGGAGATCGGGTAGGGTGGTAGACAGAGATAAGGGAGGAGATATAGAAGGGTACAGCACTGAGGAAAGCTTTATTAGTGAGAGTAATTAGTTTATGCTGTACTTGGATTGAGTGGGCAACCAGAGCAGTGACTGAAACAGGGTAGAGGCATCACTTTAGCAACTGGAAAGAAAGATGAGAAAGTATAAGGGCAACATTAGCAGTTTTTGTGACAAGAGCAGACAAGGGATTGAATATAGGGAATGAATGACAGATTGGAATCTAATATGACCCCAAAGAGAGTGACCTGCTACCTAGGAGTTATGGTAGGACTAGACACTGAAACAGAAATAGCTTGGTTGAGTTGGTTAGTAGACGGTGGGATGACAAGAAGTTCAGTTTTAGTAAAGTTTAGTTTGAGACTGGTATAGGAAATGATGTTGGAGACAGCGGGCAGACAGTCACTGCGGTTTTGTAGCAGGGCAGAAGTGATATCTCAGAAAGAGGTGTATAATTGAGTGTCATCACCATAGAGATGGTACTGAAAGTCAAATCTGCCGATGGTTTGTCCAGTAGGGGCTGTTCAGAGTAAAAAGAGGAGAGGACCTAGTACGGATCCCTGAGGAACCCCCACAGGAAGAGGAGAAGCGGTAGAATTTGCAAAATAGGCACTAAAGGAGCGGTCAGAGAGATAGGATGACAATCAAGAGAGATATCGGTGTCCTTGAGGTCAATAGCGCTGAGCATGTTTTTACGAGAAGTTAGTGATATATATATATATATATATATATATATATATATATATATAATACATATATATAATAGTATACTCACTTACATATATATCAGTAACACGCTAGATGAGCACTTTTCACTTTCAGCTTCATTCCCCATAGAATACTGTGGATGAACATTGCTCTTTTTTTGATTGGTTCTTGAGATACACAGGAATGATACAGAAGACTCCCCAATGTGGTTATTATAGGACAACTCTGCCCAGAAAAATAAAAGCTAAGGATTCCAGTTCGGTGACTAATGACAGCTGGAGAGAGGGACTGGACAAAGTGGGAGGGAATGGCTCACTAAAGCAGGTAGCAGAGTGAGCAGACAAGAGAAGTGTGGATACTTCTTCTCTCATTGGGTCAAGTGCTGATAGCAGACTAGAGGACATGTTGGGGGGAGGGGCAGGATGGATATCATTTGGGGACTAAGATACAATGTCTTGCCAGATACTGTCAATTTTGTCTTTGAAGTGAGTGGTCTGGTCTTCAGCACAGAGGACAGTGATCGGGGCCTGAGCTTTAGGCCTGAGGAGAGAGTGGAAAGTAGTAGATCAGGGAGGTAAAACATTCTTGTTGTGGTTACTGTTTGGTGGTATTATTGGTTACATTGGTGCTTGTATAGTAGTAGCATACACTATACTCAGACTATAAATGTAAGCATACTATAGTCCATGACTATATAATTAGAGGTTTTTAGGTGCTATTTTTACTTTCTTTCTTGAGTTGACGGTGTTGTTTATTTTGGAGAGTGATGAATTATATGACCAATGCAAAACAAGCAATCACACAAATGCCATGTCACTATTTTTATGCAATATGATATAATAATAATAATAATAATAATAATAATAATAATAATAATAATCTTTATTTATATAGCGCCAACATATTCCGCAGCACTTTACAATATAGAGGGAATAAGCACAGACAAACCAGACATTACATTATAAAAAAGCTACTGACAAATGAGACACAAGGTGTGAGGGCACTGCTCGCAAGAGCTTACAATCGATTAGGGTGTATGGGTGAAACAAAGGCTGACAAGTGCTTGGTTTACAATGGACCAGCCAGGTTACATAAATATGGGGTAGTATACATAAAATGTGGATGAACCTGCCATCCCAACCATTACATCTATATACAGATAAGTGCCTGTGGGTGCCAAAGTGCAGGAAGTGACGAATCTGTGACAGAATTTGGGGGGTTGACAATTAGGGATTTTGATAGGCTTGTCTAAGAAGATGAGTTTTCAGAGCGCACTTAAAACTGTGAGGGTTGTGAGTGTGCCTGATCACATGGGGTAACATGTTCCAGAGAACTGGTGCAATACGTGCAAAATCTTGGAGACGGGCATGGGAGGTTCGGATGAGTGAGGTGTGTAGTCTTAGATCAGTAGCAGAGCGGAGAGAGCGGGTAGGGTGGTAGACAGAGATAAGGGAGGAGATGTATGGGGGTGCAGCACTGTGGAGAGCCTTATGTGTGAGAGTGATGAGTTTATGTTGTATTCTGTACTGAATAGGCAGCCAGTGCAGAGACTGACACAGGGTAGAGGCATCAGTATAGCGGCTGGAAAGAAAGACAAGCCTGGCTGCTGCATTCAGGACGGATTGGAGAGGGGAGAGTTTACAGAGAGGACCAACAAGTAGGGAGTTACAGTAGTCAAGACGAGAATGAATAAGAGCAACAATGAGAGTTTGAGTTGTTTCCACAGTGAGAAATGGACGGATTCTGGAGATGTTCTTGAGGTGCAGGTGACAAGAGCGGGCAAGGGATTTGATATAGGGGGTGAAGGTCAGATCAGAGTCTAGTATACCCCCCAGACAGCTGGCCTGCTGCCTAGGAGTTATGGTGGTACCACACACTGAGAGAGAAATAGCAGGGTGAGGTCGGTTAGTAGATGGTGGGATGACTAGAAGTTCAGTTTTAGTGAGGTTTAGTTGGAGATAGAGAGAGGACATGATGTCAGAGACAGCGGACAGACAGTCACTGGTGTTTTGTAGCAGGGCAGGAGTGATGTCTGGGGAGGAAGTGTATAGTTGAGTGTCATCAGCGTAGAGATGGTACTGGAAGCCAAATCTGCTGATGGTTTGTCCAATGGGGGCTGTGTACAATGAAAAGAGGAGAGGACCAAGAATGGATCCCTGAGGAACCCCGACAGCAAGAGGGAGAGGAGAGGAGGTAGAACCGGAAAATGAGACACTGAAGGAGCGGTCAGAGAGGTAGGAAGAGAACCAAGAGAGAGCGGTGTCCTGGATACCGATGGCGCGGAGCATGCTGAGGAGATGGTGGTGATCCACAGTGTCAAACGCTGCAGAGAGATCCAGAAGAAGCAGCAATGAGTAGTTACCCTGAGATTTTGCTGTCAGGAGATCACTTTAGAAAGAGCAGTTTCCATGGAGTGTAGGGTGCGGAAACCGGATTGCAGAGGGTCTAGAAGAGAGTTAGCAGAGAGATAGCGGATCAGGCGAGAGTAGACCAAGCGTTCCAGGAGTTTGGAGATGAAGGGCAGGTTAGAGACTGGTCGGTAGTATGTGGTTGGTAGGGTTTTTGTGCTAGAGTTACTTTTAAGTCCTAATCTAGTACTGCTTGGACTCTTGCCAATTGAACATCAGTGGCATAGCCTAGTGATATGCCACCAAAGTAAATGATGATAACATTTTAGGTTGACACTTGTTACACTATTGTAGACCCTTCTTTCTTTCAACCAGTGAAGCTTATGAATAGAGATGAGCGAGCAGTAAAAAGTTCTAGTTTGATTAGAACCTCAAACTTTAGTGTGTTCGGTTCAAGGTTCTATTTGAACTAGTCAATAGAAGATGTTCTGGTTAATTGTTATACCTATACAGGTGAGGAGAAGCTGTAATTACCATCCATAACAGTAAACTGGATACGTATAACAACTTAGTGAAGAAAATTTGGCTCTAAGAGTGACAGAAAAAAGCTGAGAGGCTAAAATACTTCATTCCTTTCAATGGCTAACTGAAAAGATGAGAACAGCTTGGAAGCAGGGCCATAGCTGTAGGAGGTCCAACGGTAACAGCTGCTACGGGGCTCTGCATCCTAAGGGGGCCCAAAAGTCCCTTTGACACATAGAAGATTTGGAGACGGTGTGTTATACAATTACTGAACCCCCAAAACTGCAAAAACTGAACTTTTGAGCACTGAGTATGATGTAGCAAATCCAAGCACTCTGTATAATATATTTCTATGTATAGGCGTTATGCGAGCCTGCAAATGTCGCCAAATGACAGCTTCTGGGTGTGGGAAAGATGCAGCCAGCAATACCAAACTCGATAACTATATGGAGAGGAAAATGTTATCTAACTAACTAAGAGCAGTCTTTACAGTACAGAAAGTGAGTTGAAAATGGCGTTCACAAGGCAATACAGTGAAATATATACAACATGGTCATGTGATTTTAGCAGCTAATGAGACCCCTACATCTCAGTGATGACGTTTTTCTCTGTGCTCTGCACTGATTGGATGGCCGCCAAAAGTTCAGAAAGGTGATTGGATGGCCGCCAAAAGTGCAAAAAGCCGCTGAAAGCGAAACTGAAAATGGCGTGTGAAACTAGAAATAGAACTTTACTCGAACGAACAGTAAAATGTTCGGTTCAGTTCGAGTTCTAAAAATTCGAGAAGTTCGATTAGAACTTAACTTTTCTAGAACAGTTTGATCAACACTACTTATGAACATTTATTTCATGTCATTTTCTGATGTATAAGGATTGTTAAAGGAACCTGTGCCATTCCTGACATGTCAGTTTCGTACATAATTGTGTTCTCCATGAAATAACAATTATAGAGCATCCTTCCTTAAATCTTTTTGTTATGTGGTTCCTCCATATTTCCACCTAGAAAGTATCAGTCTGTCAGATGGGTATTTCCTGTTGGGGATGTGTCCCTGCACATTGTCCCATGGGACACGCCCCTTTTAAAACTAAGATGGTAACACCCAGCTGACAGAATCAGTAATGCATTTCTAAAAGAACATACAAACAGAACAACATAGAGTTATGAGAAGATGCTGCAAAATTGTTATTTCACAGTGAACACAAATATTTACTAAAACAGACATTTCTCCTAAAAGCTAAAAACAATGAAAATATTGCAGAAATACAAAGCCAAAAGCCTTTCGGCCACTACATTTTGCTGGAAAGGACAGCTCCGTCTATGAAAACAGATTGAGCATAAGCATCCAGGGAATTTAAATTATGCAGCTTTTCGGCAGTGCATGCAGAAAGTTATAGTGCATAATATAAGCATATCTTCTTAAGCATGTATATTTGAAAGTTGTAAAAACAAACTTAAAATACAATGAAGGAGTGACGCTCAGACACTTTCATGTAGGAATGGCAATGGAATGTCATTAGATTCTATTTGAAAGTGAGTGAATCATGATTGTAACATGTATAGTTCAGGCTCTGTACAGAGGAATGTTTGAAAACTTGTGCACCTGGTGTAGTTCACTGCAGCCATAAAATTATAGCTTTAGTTTCTTTTTTTAAAGTATGTTAGAATCCGTAGTTACATAATAGATTTCTATGGGTATCTGCATGCTTCCTGTATACCACTGTTCATAAATGATCTTTTATATGCGATTATGCTTGAAGGGTATTTTCAGATCAAATTAACATTGTGAAATCTTTTAGTATTGCAACAGTTGTATTTTCTGCCAAGATTCTGTATTCTTTGTGTATAACTAGACTTTTACTTCTGTTCTGTTTTCTATAAATACTCATTATAATGGTAGTTGCTTTAGTAATTGACCTGCCAAGGTAAAATGGATGACACAACTGAAATTGCTGGCACTATGTAACTACTTTTCATTTAGTTCTAATAAATTATTCTTTAATATCAATTTAAAGTTACAGAAAGTTTCAGCAATGGGATCAGTTGAGTCACCCTTAGACTAGAGCAAATTTTTGGGCTCTGGACATAAAAACTCTAACTAATGTTATTCCAATTTCTGAGTTCTTCGAATATAAAAATATAGTAAAATTGCTATTGTTCAGCAAGATTGCAAAATAGTTTTGAAGGTAATGGGATTTGGAAGAGCCAGAAATACTAGTAGAGCAGGCAACAGGTAAAGTTCTTGAAGTGAAATAATGTGGGTAAATAGTAATCTCTGTAAAAAGGGTAAAAAGTCACTACTGTGGTTTACATACATTAGTTACCACTGTGATAAGGGTCCCCAACCCTTATGCTTTCTTTCCCAAAAAATAGCACCAAAAATTAGCCAAAAGATAGAGTGCTTTCCCTGAAAAAATGTTTTGGGTTAAAATTATAAATTTTAAAAAAAAAAGGCTGGGGAGATTTTTTTCATTGCAGGACTCTAGACCTGGGGCTGTGTAAAAAAAAGGTTTTAGAAATGGTCACTTTATCTTTTGTTGCCCCCTTAAAGAATAAATAAAAACCCATTTTAAAACCCAAAAAACCCCAAGGGGGGGAATGGGCGATTTCGGGGGAAAAACTTTGGGGGATTTTTAAAAGGGGCCCCAAAATTGTGGCAGAGATATTTAGTGGGTATTGCGGGCGGGGTTACATGTTTTAAGCATCTGTTTTTTTAGGCATCTGAAGCTTTGGCAATTTGAAATCTTTGAAGTGCATGCTTTGTTTTTGTTAAACCCAAAACCCCATTTTTTTGGAAAATTTAAATTACTAAATGGTGTACTTCCTTGCCCCTTTTTTTAATTTAAATTTTTTTTTTGGAATTTTTAAATATTGATGAAAGGGAAAAAACAAGTGTAAAATATAATTCGGGCCCTGTTTTCCCAAATTTTTAAATTGATTTTTAAAAATGCATGAGGGGATTTGTAGTCTCCCAAAACGCTGGGGGCCCGCAGTTTGGGGATGCCTGTAAATTAAATAATGTTTGGTTGCATTTACGGAAACCATTTTGTTTTATTTTTAAATGGGTTTTTTTCGAACCTTGGTATTTTGGACCCCGCTTTAAACCCCTGAATTAAAATTTAAATAAGGAAACATTAAAAGGGTGTTTCAGTTTTTTCAGAAGTACCTTTAATTGTACAATTTAAATTTTATCAGGTGCTACCTTCTTAGAAACTCCGGGAATTTGCTCCTTTTAAGGGGTTTGTCTCACTACAAAGATTAGCTTTCAACAGGTAGGGAAAAAGTAAATGAAGCCCTTTTTCCCAAAAATGTTTTGTTTGTTTTTTTTGTTTTGGTTGAAGAGTTTAATTTGAGATTTTATTTTCATTTGGGATGGGGAACGTTTTAAACGAAGTGGAATTCTTTTTAAAATTTTCCCGGGAAAAATTTTTTCGGTTGGAAGAAGTGAACTTTGGGGTACTTGGGGAGATGTGAACGAAGTCTGCTTTTAAATTGAAAAAATGGCTCCCCGAGACATGGCGTTTCCCATAGGGAAAAAAGCCCTTGGGGGAAAAAAAGGGGCCCATAGCCTGCATGAATGTGCGGGGTATGAACCCAATCAGAGCCCGGGGGGGGATTCTGTGAGTCCCGCACTATAAAAGTCCGGGCGGGGACGCCGGGGGCCAACACCCCTCTTTAAACTTTTGCTCACCCAGGGAAGGTCCCTGCTGGGGGTGATAGCGTTTTCTGAAAAACTGTTTTTTTTACAGCGATTTTTGGGGGGGGTTTGTCTCAGTTGTCTCAGAGACTGTTTTTTTTAATTTTTTATATTTTCAATTTTTTTTGGGGTTTTGGGATTGAAATTTCCAGTGTGGGGTCCCACTGCACTGCATAAAAAATTTTAAAATTTTTCCAAAAGGGGGTTTAAAAGGGCCTTTTTCCTTTTTGTTTTAAATTTTAAAGAAACAGGTTTTTCCCAATCCAAATCCCACTTCATTTTGGCTCCCTCAATTCTATTGCCCCTTTACATCTTGTTTTGTGGTGTCTGACCCCAAAAAAATAAAAATGTATTTTTGGGTTGTGTGGCGTAGAAAACACGCAATTGTAACCGTTACAAAGCCCCCTTAGTTTGTGCGGCTAAAATTCTTTGGCGAAAATTTACATCCGGGGGTTTAAATTAAGAAATTTTTTTGCTGGTGTGTGCCCCAAAAAAACCTTTCTTTTTCAACGGAAAATTTATTTTAAAATTTTTCCTGTTGCCCTAATTAACAAGCAAGGGTTTTAAATTTAAAAAATGTATCCCTTGTTGGGGCGTAGAAAAACACGAAATTGAAACACGTAAAAAGGGCTATTGTTGGTGGGGCTCAATTCTTTGCCCCAATTTAACCCAAAGGGGTTAATTAAGCGTTTTTTTGTGGTGTGCTGACAAAAATAAACCGTTTTTTTTTTTTCCCCAAGCAAAAATATATACATTTTTCCTGGGCCCTTAATTCAGGGCCAAAGGGTTTAAATTTTAAGCCTTTTCGTGATTTCATTTAGTAAAACAACAGTGTTTTTAAACGACACTTACAATTTTAAAATTTTTCCGGGCCCATTTGTGGAGAAAAATTTTTATACCCAAAAGGGTTTAAACCCAAGCTTGTTACTGGGCCCCCATACCCCCCCCCCCCCCCCCCAAAACAGGGTGTTATTTTATCTTTTAAAAGTTTCATCTTTAAAACCCAGTGTCTGTGCGGGGGAAAGGGGGGGGGGGTTGGGAGCAGTCCCCAAAGCCCTCAGAGAAAAACCTAAGTCTGGATTTCACTGATAAAGGTTTTCCTTAAACCCGCCTATTGAGGAGGGCGTCCCCCAGCGGCAGAAGCAGAAGGACCTGGAGAAAAGTCCCTAAACCAACGGGTTGTGGCAACTTGGACAGCCTCTGCCACCTCAGTTAGAAGACCCGCTGGTTACGGGGCACCCAAAACGGTGTGTGGCCGCAAACTTGCCGGGGTTTGCAGTTGAGAAGCTTCCCTCCCCCGGGCCCACTAGTGTGGCATCAAAAGCGGGTGTTCAGTGGGGGCGGGGGCCATCGTTACCCCAAAGGAGGAAAACCCGCCTTGTCCCCCGGAAATTTTGGAAAGGGGCTGAACCCTTTTTCAAGATGAATTTAGGCCCTTGGTTTGGCCAGGATTTCCCCCACCAAAAGCCTTAGGCGTAAATCTTTGGGGTTTAAACTACCTGCCTCAGCCCTATTTTCTGATGCCGCCAACCCCCCCCGATGCCACCATTTTGCTCAAATTTTCCATTGCCCCACCCCCCTTTTTTACCCGGGACTGGTATTTCCCCCCACCTCCCACCCCTCTTCTTATGAACTTATGCCTCATGTGCTGTGCAGTTGCGTTGCCGTGAAATTTCCAAAAAATTTTGTCCCTTGTGCCCACGGTTTGACCTCTTGCTGCTGCTTGGCGGGGGGGCCCGTCCTCCCCACTGTGTCATTGTGCCCCTGCCTGACCTCATCTGTGCCCCCGTGACCTCCGCCCCTCAAGGGAAATTTTGCCCCTCTGTGGCTTCCTCCCGTTTTTTCCCATTTTTGAATGTCTTTTTGCCAAATTTCCTGATCTCCCTTGCTTGCTGCTGTCGTTTATCTCCACCCCTTTGTGATTGTGCCCCTCTGGGCCCAATAATGTTTTTTCCGCCTCCAGAATGTCATTGTCCACCTGCCCGAAAACTCATGCTGCTGCTGTCGTGACCTCCACCTGGGATCTTGTGCCACTCTGTGGCCCCAATACTGTTTTTTCCGCCCCCAGGGAAAGTATTATGCCCTGCTTGATCCCCAGCTGCTTTTGTCGTTGGGCCTCCAAATGTATATCGTGCCACTCTGTGGCCTAAATTTCTGTTTTGCCGCCTCCCGAATGTCCCTTGGCCACCCGCCTGAATTTATTTTCTGCTGCCCCCCGTGACCTCCAAAACTGTGTGATTGTGCCCCCTCTGGGGACCAAATACTGTTTTGCCGCCCCCCAGAATGTCATGGGGCCACTGCCCGATCTCATGTGCTGCTGTCATGACCTCCAAACTGTTTTCATTGTGCCACTCTATGGCCCCTTTTACTGTTTTTTCCGCCTCCAAAATGCATTTTGCCCTGCCTGATCTATGCTGCTGCTTTGTGACCTCCACCCCTGTTTCATTTTGCCACTCTGGGCCTAATTTCTGTTTTTTTCCGCCTCCGAAAAGTTTTTGTGCCCCTGGGTGATTCATGTTTCTGCTGTTGGGCCTCCACACTGTGTGTTTGGCCATTTGTGGCTTCCCCCTGTTTTACCACCTCCAGAATGTTTATTGTGCCCCCTGCCTGACCTCATACTGCTGCCCCGTGAACCCCCCGCTCTCAGTCATTGTGGGAAATCTGTGGCTTCCTCGTGTTTTGCCACCTCCCGAATGTCTTGGCCACTGCCCGACCTCATGCTGTGTGGGGTGCCGCCCTAAACCCCCACACTCTGTCACTAATGTTGGCCCGGGGGATGGAGGGGTCTCAGCCCTTTTTTTTTTCCAGCTTTTTGCTGGCTTGACATTATCAGGCTACATTCCCCCCTTGGTTTTTTTGGGCAGTTTTGCCCTCTTAAAATGCCCAGGGGGTTTTTTTTGTGAAGCGATTTAAGCAAAGGCGGGGCCCGTAAACTGCGTTTTTATAAAATAAAACACAACTTTGTATGAAGACCAAACCAAGCCCCCCTCTGCTTTTTTAAGCATGGCACAACGTTCTTTTCAGCCCCCTGCAGGCTTGTGCAGCCTGGGGAAAAAGCTGCTTTTTTTAAAGCGATTTTGCCGGATGTAATTCGGGGAAAGAAACGGGAAATTTTTTCGGAAAAAAATTTGGCGGAAGTGACCAAAATTTGAAATTTTTTTGGGAAAATTTGCCCAAACTCTACTTCTAGGTTACCCTTCCCCCTCTCCTCTTTTCTGGCTCTTTTTTCTTATCTGATTAAAAAGGAGGGGCGGCACCACAGGTCCCAATTTTGAAGATAGAATCCCCGGGGCTTATTATAAAGGGAAAAAAGATTTGAAGGCAATTTTTAAAGTGCTATATTCAAGCTTTATTAAATAAAATATAATAAAAGAGCTTAAAAAACCTTTTAAAAATTTTGAGAAAAATTGGGGGGCGTTTCTCACCCAAAAATTGGGGGACGCTACCTCAGGAGCCTAAATATGAAAAAGCCGGGAAAAATTTGTTTACATTTTTAAAATGAAAAAATTTAAAATTTTTGGCTGATGGTTTTCCTCCCAAACAAAAGGGGGGCGGCTTAAACCCCTATTTTCTCTATGCGAAAGGGTTTTAAAAAATTTCCCAAAAACGAAAAACAACTTACATTGGTTTCAGGGGGAAAAGAAAAAATTTCTGTTGGTCCATAGAAAAGGTTTACGCAAGAACCAATCAAAAAATGAGCGATGTTCATTTATAGTATTCTATGGGGAAAGAAGCCGAAAGTGAAAAGTGTTCATCTGTCGTGTTCTGTAAAGATCGATTAACAAGCTCTAAGTGGCGCTCACCCCTCAGTTTTCAGGGACAGCAAAATAACAAGAATGGGCAATTGATTCTAACGAAGTGGAATTCTTTAAAATTTCGGGAAAATTTCGATTCAAAGGGGAAGGGAATTTTGGGGAATTCGCGAAAAGCGTGTTTGAAATTGAAAAATGGCTGCAGCACATGGCGTTACGGGGGCAAAAAACTCTGGGGGGAAGAAGGGCATAGCCTGCAGAATGGCAAGTGAACCAATCAGAGACCCCGGGGGATTCTGGACTCACCGCACTATATAAGTCCGGGCGCCGCTGGGGCTCACACTCCTCTCCTGTACTGATAGGGAAGGTGCTCCCGGCTGCTTATATTCTGTACAAAAACTCATTTTTTATACAGCGTTTTTGGGGTGGTGTCAAGTTTTCCCTCAGGACTGATTCTCTTACATTCTAATTCTGATTTTGGGGTATTGGAACTAAATTTCCATGTGCGTCCATGCAGCGCTAACATTTTAATGTTTTCTGTTAGTTCTTCAGCACTTTGAATACCCAAAGGGTATCAAAGCCTTTTTCCTGGTATTCATTTAAAAACAGCTTTTTTTTACAATCCAAATACCCTTATTTTATTTTTCTCATTTCTTTTGCGCAATTTAGTCCGGGGTTTTAATTAAGCGTTGTTCTGTTTTGTGGTCACAAAAAGAAACTTCTTTTTCACCCCCAAAAAAAGAATTTTTCCCTGTAGCATAATTCAAAACCAAAGGGTTTTAATTACAAGTTTTCTTTTGTTCTTCCCGTAAAATACAGCCTTTTAACAACTACAAAGCTGTTTTTTTGGTGCTATTTCTTTTCCCAAATTTAATCCGGGGTTTATTAAGGTTTTTTCTGCTGTTGTGTCACTAAAAAAAATTTCTTTTCACGAAAAAGAAGCATTTTGTTAGCTTTTTTTTCAACCGAAGGTTTAATTAAGCCTGTTTTGCTTTATATTTCCCTAAATACAGTGTTTTTAAAAAGGCACTATAAGTAAAATTTTTCCTGGGCCCTTTTTGGGGCACAATTATATCCAAGGGTTTCCCGTTGTTTACTGGGGGTTTATTTGGAGTCAAATAAGGTTTTTTTTTATAAAAAACAGATATTTCATCAAACATGTCGTTTCATTTTTGAACAAACAATATGTCAGACAGGGAGGTGGCAGGCTCTTCCCTCGAGTGGCATGGCACAAACATTCCTGGAGAGGCACAGGTCGCAGCACGCAAGGGGGGCGTCGCAGCAGGGGGAAATTTGGGGAGAAAAACCGGGCCGCCGTACTAGCGGCGTGTGTTGTTCAAACCCAATTTCTTGATTGGTTGCTAGGTCATCCCCTTCCTCCAATGACATCTGACAACCCAGCCAAGAGTCGTGGAAAATCAGACACAACCCCCTTTGTGGCATGGCCCCGGGGCGGGTCAGCGGGCCCCCAATGGGCCCAACCGCCTCTTCCCCTCCGGTTCCCCACCCGAGATCTAATTAAGGGGGGGTCTGGGGGGGCTCAGGGACTAATAGCAAGGATGAAAATTTTAGGGGGGCACGCAGGGGTACTTTTCAGGGGAAAAAATGGGGCCAATATCTCCTGTTTTTGCAGTAGGGGCAAAATAAGATTTGAAGGGGGCATGGGAGGGCATGTTTTGAGGGGTCAGCCTCTGCATACCAAAACCGGGTGAAGGGGCAGCAGTGACAATGAAACACAAAATGATGATGATGTAGCTGACCCACTTGGACCAGGTGAAGCAAGGGCTTCTCCGTCAGGAAAGAGGGGCAAAACTTGCTGTCAGGCATGCGCAGCCCCAAGTGGGTTGTGTGCCGTGAGTCACAGGTGAGCAGTGTGGGTCGGAGCCAGCGGCCCCGTGAGAAAACCCCCTTCGCAGGTCCCAAAAGACGGCCAGGGGTTCAGCAGGGAGGGTGGTAGTAGTCACTCAGTGCGGAGCGTTGGCGGTAAAATCAGCTGCTCGGCGGTGTGGCAGTTCTTTGCTAAGACACTGGAGGAGCTGAATATGGGTATGTAGAATCTGTGGGCAGAAAGTGAAGCGTGGCCAGGAAGCTAATGTTGGTACCACGGCCCTTCGTCAACATCCGGTGGCCTGGGAGAAATGTGGCTCAGATGTGGTGGTCCATCCTGCCGCCGCAGCAACAGCAGCAGCAGCAGCGCCCAGTGGCACGCATGCCATTGCAGCCAGTCAAGGCTCCACCACCTCTACAGAAGGGAGCTGTTTCTCTTTGCCATCATCTCCCGGTCCAGATGCTCCTGCTCAGGGCCGGGACAAGGCATTTTGGTGCCCTAGGCAAGTACAGCCAATGGCGCCACCCCTCGCTCCCCAAAAAATTGCCCCCCCCCCCCTAATTCCTCTCGCCCCTGCGCCAGGCCCTCTCGCCCCCCCCCCACCCCGCACTAGTTACTCTGTCGCCTGCACCACTCTGTACCCTGCACCAGTCTGTCCCCTGCACCAGTTATTCTCTCCCCCCCTGCACCAGTTACTCTCTCCCCCTCTGCACCAGTTAGTCTCTCCCCCCTGCACCAGTTACTCTCTCTCTCCCCCCTGTACCAGTTACTCTCTCCTCCCCCCTGCACCAGTTACTCTCTCCCCCCTGCACCAGTTACTCTCTCCCCCCCTGCACCACTCTGTCCCCTGCACCAGTTACTCTCCCCCCCCCAGCACCAGTTACTCTCTCCCCCCGGCCACCGTTACTCTCTCCCACTTAGTAACTTCTTACCAGTCATCCCTGCGCCCAGGGGCGTTGCGAGGGTCCTAAAACATCTGGGCCACAGGCCCTCTGTGTTACTTTTTGCTCAGTAGGGCTGGGTTCACACGGAACTGCAGCATGTATTACATAGAAAAACCTTCTGTTCCTGTCACTAATTTTCTGCATATCCCACATAGCTCCCATCCATCACCTCAGCAATCGCTGTGCAATGAAAATCAACCCTGACAAATCTGCTTTTTCAAAATTGCTCACCTACATATGACAGTGTAATACCCCTAAATAACAGTCACTAAATAATCCACCGATACACGGAGCAAATCTAAAAGAAAAATCATTGTTACTAAAAAACACTCCTACAAAACCACGACCCAAAACTATTACTACTTAAGGATCAAATAATCCTGCCAGACCCTGACCGAACGCGACCACCACATGTGACTATCAGCTGTACACAGGCTCTGATTACATATACCACCGCCATACAGAGACCATATAGTGGTAGACACCAGTGTACACGGCCTCTACAGACATATATTACCGCCATACAGTGACCATATAGTGGTAGATAATAGTTGTAAGTAGACACTCTGCAGACATATAAGTGATTACTCTGCAGTTACATTTAGTGACTCACAGGAGACGTCTTTTCTGATCAGCGTCGTTCACGTTCCCTTTTCTTCTCCATCCGATTCACACCTTCATGCTTCATGCTGATACTCGTCCCTGCAGATTTGGACACAAATATCTTAGAATCCTCACATTTCCAGCAACTCCTTACTTATAGGTATAAAAGTCCCTCAGTTAGACGGGTATATACGTACCCTCAGATAGGAAGCTATATAGGTCACTGCAGTTAGACAGGTATATATGTCCCCTCAATTAGGCAGGTATATATAGGTCCCCATTAGTTAGGCAGGTATATAGATATGCCCTCTCAGTCAGGCAGGTATATAGATCTATATGTCTCCTCAAATCAGGCAGGTATGTAGATATAGAGGAGGAGCAGGAGCAGCTGGAGGAGGTAGATGGAGATGAAGAAGACGAGGCAAATGACCCGCAAGCACCGTGGCAGTATACAGTGGAGATGGAGGCAGGAGCCCCTTGGAGTCACTTGTGCAGATGGCCCGCCGCATTGCTGATTTGCCTGGCTATGACAGCCGAATGGGTCCACCAACCGGCAGAGGATGACTTCGGCTCTCCACCCCTATTGGACCCTCGCTCCCGGTCCAAAAGGGGAGCCTTTTCCCACTGCTGAGAGGGAGGACAAACTCAAATACTATAGGGAAATCTCCGTAGTCAGTTGGCCGCTGCCTATGTGCGCATCGTCCCTCCTCTGACAGGTCTGACCGGGGGTTCTTCAGCGCTCAACGTACTACTGCCGCGGCTGCTGGAGGAAGGTGGGGGGGTAGGAGCATACCAGCTCCATCAGCAGCAACCTAAGCGGAGTCACTGATGAGCATTTCCTTAAACCCGCCTAGTGAGGAGGGCAGTCGCCAGCAGCAGCAGGACCGGAGCAGACCCTGAACCAACAGGTGGTGGCATCCTTGGACAGCACTCTCCCACCCATTTTAGCAGATCCGCTTTACTACTGGGCGGCCAAACTGGATGTGTGGCCACAAATTGCCGAGTTTGCAGTGGAGAAGCTGTCCTCCCCGGCCAGTAGTGGGGCATCAGAGCGGGTGTTCAGTGTGCGGGGGCCACGTTACCCCCAAGGAGAACCCGCTTGTCCAGGGAAATGTGGAACGACTGACCTTTGTCAAAGATGATCAGGCGTGGATCGGCCAGGATTTCCACACCACCAATGCCTTAGGGGGTCAGACTACATCAGCCAGATGCCTCACCCAAACTGTGAGAAATGAGTCTGGGTTCAAACATCTGCCCCCACCACATTCTGAAACCGCCACCCCCCCGATGCCACACATCTGCTGAGTTTCCCTCTGCCCCACCACCATCTTTACCAGGGGCTGGTATTGCCACCCCACCTGCACACCTGTCATTGTGCCACTTTGACCTCAGCGCGCTGCTGTGCTGGTGCCGTGACATCCCCACTGTTCATTGTGCCATCTCGACCTCATGTGTTTCTGCCGTGCCCCCCACTCTCGCTTGTGCCACCCGGGCCTACTCTTTTTGCCCCTCCAAATTTGTCTTGTGCCACGTTAACCCATGCTTCTGCTGTGTGCTGCCGTGACCTCCCCACTGAGTCATTGTGCCACTCTGTGGCCCAGTCCTTTTTTGCCACCTCCCAAAATTTCATTTTGCCACTCTCCGACCTTCATGTGCGCTGCCCTGACCTCCACTCTCTGTTATTGTGGCAAAGAAGCAAAAATAATTTGACGAATCCAGCATATGCAAAAGGACGTAATAACCTTTAATGTGAGACAAAGCACTCATGTACAGGGGTGAAAAACGCTACACACAGGTACCTACGCTTTCGGCGCGTGCGGCATCGCCCTTGTCACTCAGGAACATGTGTGTAGCGTTTTTTCACCCCCCGTACCATGAGTGCTTTTGTCTCACATTAAAGTTATTACGTCCTTTTGCATATGCTGGATTCGTGCAAAATTATTTTTGCTTGCTTTGCCTGTTTGGGGCTGTCTTTGGTCGGGATTAAGGATCCGTGCAGGCCCCAAACGAGGACGTACCTAGAAAGAAGACCTGCAACTTATCCATACAACTACGGGTGAGCTCCACTTTGTTTGTTAGCCTTTGGCTTACTTTTTTTTTTTTTTTTTTGGCGTGTGCTCTGTTATTGTGCCACTCTGTGGCCTACTACTGTTTTGCGATCTCCAGAATGTCATTGTGCCACTGTCTGACCTCATTCTGCTGCTGTGGCTGCTGCTGTGCCCTCCACACTGTGTCATTGTGCCACTCTCTAACCTCATGCTGCTGCTGCCATGACCTCCACTCTCTGTCATTGTACCACTCTGTGGCCTACTACTGTTTTTTCCACCTCCAGAATGTCATTGTGCCACTGTTTGACCTCATGCTGCTGCTGTGGCCGCTGCCGTGACCTACACACTGTGCCACTCTGAGGCCTACTCCTGTTTTTGCCACCTCCAGAATGTCATTGTGCCACTCCCTGACCTCATGCTGCTGTGGCTGCCGCCATCACCTCCACACTCTGTCACTAATGTTGCCACCTGAGCTCTTTTGGTCAGTTTTGCCCTCTTAAGTGCCCAGGGAATTTTATAGTGAAGCGATTCTAAGAGCGGCGGCAGTCATGTGCGTGTCATACTAAAACACAACATTGTATGAAGACCAAACCAAGCTCCCTCTGCATATTTAAGCATGGCACAACATTCTACAGCACCCTGCAGGCTCTGTGCAGCCTGGAACTAGCTGTTTTTTAACGCAATTCGGACCGAAGCAATTCGGACCGAAACTAATTTTGTCGGGAAATTTGGCAAAGTCACCGAATCGAATTTTTGAGAACTTCGCCCATCTCTAGAAATAACATCTTTTCAGATCAAACAATAGGTCCCCATAGTGGTTCACTGAACCTTCAATAGAGCGGGAATCAAGACATAGTTTCAAAAGACATAGGCACCTTGCATACTTATGCATAGTTATGATGTAATTATTATAATATAACAGGATGAATCAGAATGGTATTTATACTGAGAGGGTCCGAACGTAGAGTATACGCAACACTTGAGTGGAAAAACATCAGCCAAGGTGTACCTTATGCATATATATAGATATATATATATATAGATATATATATATATATATATATATATATATATATATATATATTATATTATATTCACATATGTATACTTACTTACATATATATCAAAACCTGCTACAGGAGTTCTTTTTGCTTTTGGCTTCTTTCCCCATAGAATACTATGTATGAACCTTGTTCACTCTTGAAATAAACAGGGATGCACCAGAGGACTGCTCAACGTGATTATTATAGGAGAGCTCTGCCCAGGAAAGTAACTGTACCCAATCATCCTGACAGGCAGAGATAAAATGGCATAGGTAATTCTTGAGGATCTGGTTCATCCATTCCACCTGCCCATTGATCTGTGGATGAAACACAGAAGTTAAATCCAGCTGGCATTCAGCAGCTTGCATAGAGGTCTCCGAAATTTAGAAATGAATTGAACCCCGGAATCAGAGACAATGTGGAGAGGCAGTCCATGGAGATGAAACATGCAGGGTATTAAGTGGGCCGTTTTAGACAAACAGTCCACCACGGCAAGATGGTATTGTAACCCTCAGAGAGGGGCAGGATGGTGATGAGATCCATGATGATATGTTGCCAGGGAACATAAAGAACCGGCAGAGGCTGAAAGAGACCATCAGGTCACACTTTTTCCAGAAAGATTTGTTTCTGGCACACCATGGACAGGTGGCTATAAAATTCTGAACATTCTTGACCAGTAAGGGCCACTAGAAGTGGCAGGAAACCAGCTCTGTAGGCTTATGCACACCCACATAACCAGCCAATTTGGATTTGTTTCCCCAAGACAGTATTTTTCTCCTTCTAGCGGCGGGAACAAAAGGAATGTTTTTTAACAGAACCGGAGCTGCTCCAACAATCCTTAATGGGTCAATGATTTGTTGTGGTTCTTCTTCAGAGTCGGCTACATCAAAAGACTGAGACAAGGTATCCGCTTTAACATTTTTTTCCACAGGGCAGAAGTGCAGGTGAAGAAGTGTGCCCACTGGGCTTAATAAGGATTCAGTCATTGAGTGGACTGCAGGAAGGTCAGGTTTTTATTGTCGGTGAACATTACCAGGGAGCAGGCACCTGAGTAGGTATTGCCATTCTTTGAGTGCCATCCTGATGGCTAGCAGTTACTGATCCCCAATGGCACAGTTTAGTTTTGCTGATGAAAGCAGTTTGGAAAAAAGCCAAAGGTATACAGCATGGCCTTATTTGGAATATACAAGCAGTCATTCTTCATATATATTTAGTGAATTGCTAGACAATGAACAGTCATTTAACAGTGTACATGTCACTGATATCTGTTTTTAGACTCACAAGCTGAATTTGAGCAATCAGTCTGGAACAGAGGTCTTTGAGACTCCCAATGATGAAATAATCATAGCTAGAGAACTGCATTATGTCAATTATGTATGGAATATATGGGCCGTTGTGCAATAACAATAGTCAGTTAACCATGTGTTTTACTTAAATAGCTGTATGGTTAAACCCCCCACTTTAAAAAGGAAATGCATCAGGCCATCTGCTGATAACAGCATTCACAGCTTCCTCAGCTGATCAAGACCCCCTTTTGTATCAATGATAAGTTGTTCTGGTATCACCATCTGTGACAGATTAGGAGTAGTAAGAATAAAGTCATATTGTCTGAGGGATCCCTTATTTTAAAATGTATGGCACGCATCAAGTAATTTTGTGTGAAATGCCAGACACTCTACTCTGATACAATAAATAATTTGCTGTACCAAATAATTCTATAAAATATATTTTTTTAAGAATAATTTAGTTAGAAGTTAGGATTACAAATTTGGTTTCCTATAAATGGAAACATTAAAGAGGCCTTAAAAACATTTTGGGCAACATGTATGATTTTTGGCATTACTGTTCCAGCAGTAATGCGCCTATTTTTGCCGTTCTGTTGTTCATAAATGTGTCGAATCGTACAGTTGTAATGCCCCGCCTCCTGCACGCCCCCCCGATATCAGAAGCATTACAAAGCGACGCGGGCAGGCGTATTAACAATATAGTGAATGTTCATACATGTCCTCCTTTGTCTTTAAATTGTTGCCAAGTCATGTAGCCAATGTATAAAACTACCAAGATTTAATCAAAAGCACATAAAATTTTGCCCATGCAATTGATTTATATGGGAAGACGGCGAAAAAACTACATGCGCCGGCATATTATACCGGCGCCGAAAGACGATAGTAGAAAAAAACGACCTGTGGAGACTACAGGTAGTTTTTTCTATTGTCGTCTATGGGGTTGCCTGAACGATCTTCGATTTTCGGCGATTTAAGGATTTTAAACATGATCATATTGCTATGCCGTGGAGACATTGCCTTAGTGTCCCCTGCTCAGATGTGCTTCTGGCCAGCTGACTATTGAGGGAATATGCAGCTATGGTAATCCCATTCACTTGAAAATCGGAGAAAAGGATGTAATGCTAAATTAGCACTGCTGCATTACCTTTTGCAAGACACTAGTCGATAAATTGTAAATAACTCTTCAGCATTAGCTTAAGTGGTGCCCTAAGTGGTCCCCTACCTTTGCCTACCCGTTGTCCGGGCCTGTTCTTTAAACAGGGCCACCATCAGGGCAATATTGACAATACTGCAATCGAGGATCCTAAATAAATTAAAAAAACAAGGGTTGCCACTGATATGGTCCAAGATAGGAACTAGTAAAAGGCAGGGGACCCAGATGCTTAAACTGTATGGGGACTTAAAATTAATGATAGCAGCCCTATATATAGCTCAGAATAATATGAATAGATTCACTCGAATGCATTGACAGATCTATTGGTTGAGGTAATGGAGAGCCATGTCTGTATTGATGCCACTAGCAGGAAAGGCGGGGCAGTAGTAATGTTAAAATGTACATATCTCTTGTAGCATTGCTACCTGTGGGAAATAGACATGCCTAGTTATTAGGGGCCGTTCACATGGCACAGTGCAAATACCGGTCGGAAATCCCGACCAGTATTTGCACTGTTTTCGGGCCGTGCACACGGCCGCCAGGGAACGGCTTTTCTCCGCGGTTTGCGGAGAAACTCCCTCCCTCGCATTAACATGTTCATATTCCACCTGAAAACTGGGCAGAAGAATGAACATGTGAATGTTTGTCAGACCGCTGGCGGTCTAAAAAACCGCCCGTTGGAAAACCCGTGCAGTGGGGACCGCTGCACAGGTTTTCCATAGCGGACCATATTCAAAGTTGTCTTCCGGTTTACAGACGGTTTTCAAAACTGAAAACCGGTTGAAAAACCGGGTGAAAGCCCGTGCTGTGGGGACAAGCCCTTATTGGCAATAAATGTCCTGTTTTGTCTGAACTGCTTGTGAGTCTATAGACAGTTGGCAACTCTAGGAGCAGCTGTATATTCAGCTCCCTTTTCCATTCCTATATAACACATACAGAATGTTGCAACAATCCTGTACAGAGGAATGTTTGAAAGCAGTGAAACTCCCATAACTAGTCAACCTACCAGTCTTAAGTATTATTATTGATAATTAGCATATTTTTGTAGACCAGGTCATCAAGGTCATCACTGGTTTCTATCCAGAGATGACAAGCACTCTTCTAGCTGGAGTCCGAAACTATGCCACCAATTACGGCTGCTGTCCTGACTCCTGACATCTCTACTCTTTTTAACTTTGAGTTCTAACTTTAAAAATGCTTAACCATTAGACAATTACTTTTACCATGAAGTGCAATTATTTTTAATCAATTGCTAAACATAGTCCAGTAATACAGAAGACAATTATTGCCACTATATAGTTTTCAGATTTTCATTATTTAATTACAAAATGTACACGATAAAAAATAATTAATTTAATTTATTAACATAAAGGACAAGAAATATAAATGTATCTTCATCCCTAGTAAAACTAATCTATCCACGAGTGTAAGGAAACATCAACAACCGCTAACGAACAACAAAGCATTTTCAGTTAAATTAGCCAGAGCTTTCTGTGTTGACATGGGGCGCAGTGGATTTCCTCCTGCAATTTCTGTAGCATAAAGCTCTTTGGCATTTTTAATCCACTCATTGTTTCAATTAGCACAGTATTCTCAGCTTTACAATGAAAGACGACAGAGAATAGAAAAGCTTGCTGAAAAATGCGTAACGTTAAAACAGCTTATGTTTAATCACTTGTACTGCATGCTGTGCATACGACAAAAGGCAACAATTCATTATAAATGGTGGGGAACAGGTCAGCAGTGAAAGTGTAAGAGAGTGTAAAAGCTGCATTAGAACAGAGTTGGCCACTATCAAGGCTGTAATATGAACATATGTAGTAGAAATCGAACATTTTTTTTTACAGATTTTAGTTTGGGATTAGACCACACATGAAATGTACAAGGTATGTTTCTTGCATATTAGAGCAATATTTTGTTATGTGATGACCCAACAAACTGGCCACGAAGTAAACTTTTCCAGCTGCATATAGTCAATCTTTAAACAGTTAAAAAGCTGATTGCCCAAGTACCCTGTTTCCCCAAAAATAAGACAGTGTCTTATATAAATTTTTGCTCCCAAAAATGTGCTAGGTCTTATTTTAAGGGGATCTCTTATTTTTTCACAAGAATTCACATTTGTTCCATAGTGTAGTCATGTAGTCCTTTTAGAAAAAGATCCAGCATCCACTATAGACGATGTCGGTGCAGCTTATTTAAAAAATATATGCTTTTATTTCTTCATTTTAAAAAGGAAATTACATCCATTCTATAAAGTGCATAATAGGATGCATGGATAGGAACACACACCTTCATTAGACAGGGATCACACATTGATGTGGTCTTGTGCCAAACAGACCGACGCGTTTCGGTAATTACATACCTTACTCTTGGTCTATCTCTGTGTGAATGATCGAGGTTTATAAAGGGGGAATCATGGGAAAAACAAAATAGGTTACTCCCTGATTTTTAACCCTATAACAGCTCAAAACGTATATCTAAAAAAACATATGCATTTGACCAGATAAGCTTACAAGACCAAAGACCGGTTGCAGGATATATACATAATTGTTCTAATTCTTCTTTATATCTAATTTGGACTAAAGAAATTCGTACATCACATGTTCAAATTTAATAGAAGTATAAAAGATCATGTTTGATATTAAGACCATATGACATCTTGTTGCCAGCTCGAAAATCCATTTTGTCTTCCCTGCTTAATAAAAGATTGCGCAGGTCTCCACCTCTTTCGGGTAAGAACACTCGTTCATATACCCATACAACGGAACGAGGTGGTATCGCCAGCGTGAAACTTCCATGAAGTTGCTTTGAAACCGCTGACATATTTCTATGCCAATTGGCATTACGAGCATCAGACAGATGTCGTCTCATTCTAGTTTTCAGTGTATGGGATGTGCAGCCCACATACTGCACATTACATGAGATGCAAGATATCAAATAAACCACATTTTTTTGTATTACAATTAATGTATTGGTAAATTTTATAATTTTTATTTGTGGTAAATGATGTAAAATTATCTCGTACTTCTACATATTTACACGTTAAGCAGACCGAATGTCCACATTTAAATGATCCCTTGTACGTAAGCCAGGTTTTTTTTGTTGTTTCCTGTTCACTAAGAAATAAACTTGGTGAGATTAGTGTGCCGATATTAGGGCATTTTTTCGCTACAAATCTAACAACATCATCAAGAATGTCCTTCAAACAAGGATGTGCTTTTAATATCGGAAGATGTTTTTTAATTATTGCTACTATGTGGTTATATTGGGATGAATACACAGTACTGAAGGTAATACCTTTAAAATCCTTTTTAATTTTTTGGTTCTCTTGTATCAGTGTTTCTCTAGATATTTTTTCCACCTTGTTTTTACTGTTTTGTAGCATTTTATCTGAATATCCTCTCCCTCTTAATTTTTTGAGAACTGTATCCTGCTGCTTCTTAAATTCAATTGGATTACTAGAATTTCTTTTTATCCTTATCAATTCCCCTGTGGGTATATTCCGAACCACATGGGGCGGATGGCATGATCTGGCACCCAATATAGAATTCTGTGCAGAAGGTTTTAAATATGGTTTAATATTAACATTGGTACCAGATATGCCCTCCAGTGTCACATCCAAGAAATTAATTGATGATGTATGTGTCAGATACGTGAATTTTAAGTTCCATTCATTGTTGTTCAAATACTTTATAAATTCCGGTATCAGGTCTCGTGGACCCTCCCATATCAGGAGGAGGTCGTCCAAGTAGCGACCATACCACCTGATATGGGAGATTAAAGGGTTGAGGTCCGAAAACAAAAAGTCCTCCTCCCACATGCCCATAAAAATATTTTCTAGGGAGGGGGAAAATTTCGCGCCCATTGGGGCTCCTTGCAATTGCAGAAAAAATTGTTTGTCAAACGAAAAATAATTGTGCGATAATAAAAATTGCACAACCATGATAATGAATTCACACATCTGATCCTCATATGAGCTATATTTCAACAAAAACCTTCTTAATGTAATCAGAGCCATATTATGTGGGATAGAGGGATACAAAGCAACTACATCGCAGGTGAACCATAGGAAATTGTACTGCCATTTGATCTTTTTCTAGTGAAGGATAGTGTGCTTTGTATCCCGTAAATAACCTAGGTAGTTGCGGTATTATTGGTTGGAGGAGGCTATCTAGCCACTCACTGACTCTCCACTAAAAAGACCCGATGCCGATACTATAGGCCCTGATGGGGGGGGGGGAATGCATCTTTGTGTATTTTAGGAAGGGAATGAATGATTGGTGAAGTTGGAAAATCCACATACAATCGTTTGGCAAATTCTACAGAGAAAACTCCCATACTGACTCCTTCATCCAAGAGCTTTCTGAGTGCTATTTGAAAGGGGCCCGTGGGATCCTGTTCCAATTTTCGATATATATCTTTGTTGCTCAACAATTCTAAATTAAATTTTTTGTATAAACCTGAATCCAAGATAACCACGGCACCCCCCTTAGTGTAGTCATGTCATCACAAACATCAACATAATGAGGCAGCCATTAGTGGTGACTGCCAATTTCTATCAGCTTGCCCAGCATATTTTTCCTGTTGGCAGCCTTTTTGGCCCCTATGATTATTGCTATTATGGTAGAGTAGAACTTCTCCAAAAGTTCAATATCTATATGCACTGCTTAGAGTACTCTGAATTCCATCAAGAATTTCTTGTGACTCTATTTCCATGTACAGCAATTTATGTTACATTTGCCGATCCCGGTATTTATGAACAAAAATCAATGTTTATTCAAAGACAGTCATACCATCATCTTCTGGAACATCATCATAACTCTCCAATCCCTGAATTTCATGTTGAGTTTCTTGTGACTCCATTTGTTTTAGAAGCATTGGCCCCAATCTCTCATTTCTAGCTATAGCAATGATCTGCTAACGCTAATGTATGGCATGGGGGAGCTGTATCAATGACTTCAGCAAGCTCTTATTTTCAGGGGAGACCTTATATAACTAAACTTGAAAAAAATTGCACCAGGTCTTTTTTTCGAGGAATGTCGTATTTTCGGGGAAACAGGGTAGGATGCATGTTCAGCATGGCTGAATGAGTATGGTAACTCTGTTCTCATCCGCAAGAAGCAACCAGCGCCAATTCTCTTTATTAAAACAGTTTTTAGCTATCAATATTTCATTAATAACTGATGCATATCCCAAAGGGTGCATATCCATGTATCGACAGTGTAAAGAGATTCACTGCCATATCACTTCGGCTAACACAGTTTTGACCACATCTTGTCCTCAATCATTGATCCTTGTTTAAGGACCATGTGTGGTCAGAAACACCTCAGCAGATATAGCAATGAATCTTTTGGCACTATCGATATATGAATATGCAGCTTTTGTGATATACATCAGTTTTTAATGGAATATTAATGATCAAGGACTGTTTTCGTGAGAGAAATTTGGGCTGGTCGCTTTCCATGGATGAGAATCTTTCGGACTTTGTCAGAAGAGCTCAGCTGGACATGAGCATGCAGGAGTAATCTGATTATATGTAATTTTAATGTGTTTATGGTTATTCTGTTCAGCAGGGAGGATTGAGCAATGGCCTCACACCTATGGTGAGGTTTACAGCACTGGCGAGGAAAGTTCTTGTAGGTGCTATAAATTAATTCTCTACTGTCCAAGATCCCAGATTGTCTGTCGTCCATATCCTCCTTCTTCTCCTCCCATCTCCTAAAACTTAATATAGAGAAAACCGAATTCATTATCTTTCCACCTTCCCACTCCATCCCTCCACCTGATCTCTCGAACATAGCCAATGGCTCTACACTCTCACCGGTCCCGCAAGTCCGCTGCCTTGGGATAACACTTGACTCCGCTTTGTCCTTCAAACTCCACATCCAAGTGCTCACCTCTGCCTGCCGCCTCCACCTGAAAAATATTTCACAACTCCGCTCATTCCTTAACCCTGTCACTACAAAATTGCTGGTCCATGCCCTTGTCATCTCCCGCCTAGACTACTGCAACATCCTTCTCTGTGGCATCCCTTTTAGCACTCTTGCTCCCCTCCAATCCATCCTCAAGTCTGCTGCCCGTCTTATTCACCTCTCTCCTCGCTACTCCGCTGCCTCTCCCCTCTACCAAACCCTGCACTGGCTACCCATTGCACAGCGCATTAATTTCAAGTTACTAACCATGACCTACAAGACTCTCCATGACCTCTCTCCTCCTTATATCTCCGCCTTAATCTCCAGATATCTCCCCTCTCTCAACCTCAGCTCCTCACAGGACCTTCTTCTCTGCTCTCCTCTTGTCGGCTCCTCACATAACCGTCTCCAAGATTTCTCTCGTGCCTCTCCCATACTCTGGAACTCACTGCCCCAACACATCAGACTCTCCCCTACTTTCACCAGCTTCAAAAGCAACCTGAAAACACATTTCTTCAGGATAGCCTACAACCTAGAATAACCCCACCACCAGTACACTGCCCCAAAAACATGTCTGCCCCTCACCTCCTGTCTCTTTCCCCATTCCTTGTAGATTGTAAGCCTTTGCAGGCAGGGTCCTCTCTCCCTCTGTACCTGTTGTTAGTCACAGATTGTCACTATTATAATTGTTTGACTTATGTTATGTTTGTAACCCCCTGAATGTACAGCGCCCTGGCGCTATAAAATAAATAATAATAATAAATCCCTTCGATTATTAGTATACACCAGTTATTGTATGTTGTTTATAGGCAACTTCATATAAATAGATTACTCTTTGCACCACCCTAAAAAACCAAGTGCCACGTAACAATCTCCTAATACAAATTAGGAGATTGTGTTAGGAGAGAGCACTATATGAAATGAAAAGGGTGCTCTGATTGATTGCTATGGGCAACAAAGTGAGTTTTAGACCTAGACAGTTTTCATACATGTGGCCCCTTGTGCCTTAGTAGTTATCTTTTGCTATAATCATATCTCAGTGATATAAACCAAGTGGACGGTAATAGCAATTATGTTCATTGAGGCCAATTTACAAATAATTTTATTAAAACGAAGTTGTCAAAAAGTGAAAGACACAATCCTTTCATGCTTCTATAGCTTGAACTAGACAAAGTATATCTGAATAAGGGTGGATTTACAGAAGGTAAGATCCAAGAAGCAAAAAAGTCAAATTGAAAAGAGTCACATTAAATGGTTTTAATGATCAATTTCATCAGATTTAATGCTTGTCCAGATGAACCATGAAACTTCTCCTATATCAAGGGTTCCCAAACTCCAGTCCTCAGACCCACCAACAGGTCATGTTATCAGGATCTCCCACAGAAAGCACTGACAATAATTATATCACCTGTGCATCATAATTACATCACCTGTGTAATGCTAAAGTAAGCCAGAAAACATGACCTGTTGGTGGGGCGTGAGGGCTGGAGTTTGGGAACCATTGCCCTATA
Organism: Phyllomedusa bahiana; assembly: GCA_025379985.1. Lineage (NCBI taxonomy): Eukaryota > Metazoa > Chordata > Amphibia > Anura > Hylidae > Phyllomedusa > Phyllomedusa bahiana. The sequence continues at coordinate 81,230 of JAODAL010009141.1, forward strand.
TTATAGTACCACACTTTGTGACCAATTTCACCTCCAGCATTTATGCATTTAGAATTTATGGTATTGATTGTCACTTACACACAGCCAAGGTATAGTCTGTCTACTTCCTCTTTCTATTTCTACACCTCATTTCATGTCACTAACCTCATTCACAGCCTCATACCTCTTTGCTGGACAATATATTTCATAACTCACCCATCAGGCATCTAACCCATCCTATCCGCCTTTCTGTACAGCCAATTCCAGCCTCTGATTGTAATCCCTTAGCTCAGTATCAGTCTGACCAACATTTGAACTCATCCTATACTACTTACTTCATTATCTTCCTCTTAAAGAGGATATCTTACTATGGCAATCCCTCTCCATATGTCCTGTTAATGGTAAACAAGCAAAGGTACATATAAAATAAAAACTGCTAATATTAAACATGACATAACATATAAAAAACATGAAACACAAATTTCATACTAGTGTTAATTTTTTTTTTATAGTATTCTCACATTTCTGTGAAGCAGCAGAAAAAGAAAAACATATGGTGCTCACCCATGGAATGGTAAACATGTGCTGGGAATGGTACTGTTCAGCTAACTGATCGGCCAGTCGGAACTCACACAAAAATCTTCTCTGCTCCAAATCACGTAATGAGTAGATCCAGCATTTTAAAAGCCTTCTTTATTGTGTAGAAAAGACATCAAACAACAGAGTAAAATTATATGCTTAGGGTCCGCTGACGCGTTTCTGGCTCAACCCTTGTTCACAGCACATTTCTGTTAGTAGAGGTTAGATGTCTCTTACATGAAGTCAAATGTTGAGGGAAAAAAGTAACATAAAATGGTCAATTCCTTAACAGGTATCACTTTAAGCAGATAACTTGTTTGACAATGAGATACAGCAATATTGTAGACAACATCCTATAAGTAATTATTCCCATAAGTAATTATTCACAAATGATTATCCAACACTCTAATATACAGGTAACTCACTGTTACAATGTTTATTAAGTTTAGGGATCTATCTTGCCTCTAGTTAAAATTAAGACTCCAGCCCAAACCAAGGTTGGAGCCAGCCACTTCCCCATGTAAACAGTTAAAAAAAACCATTTAATTAGATCAGGTTATAGCTGGAATCTTCTCTCCCTGAAGTGTGGAGATCTGAATAGACACCAGGAGAGGCAACATGCAGCGTAGGTTCCCACCTGAATTGGGGGTCACCTTGATGTGGTATGTCGGCATTTACAGTTTTGATCAAAAATGTACACTAAGAACCTCAAAATTTTCATCTATTCCAAAGCAGCAGAAATGCTCTTCCAAAAAATTCTTATGTCCTCTTTTGACCGTTTTTAGTGCTTGTTGTGTGCTGCTGATATTATGTTGTGTTTGCATTGCTTTTGGCTGCCACACCAGCATGCACCTAAACATTTATTTTCCTAAATGGATATGCTAACCATATTTTGTTTTTTGAACTGTTTACATGGGGAAGGGGCTGGCTCCCATCTTGGTTTGTGCACTCCACCAACCTGCACAGGTTTTTTAAATTAGTTCAGGTTATAGCTGGCATCTTCTCTCCCTGAAATGTGAAGATCTGAACAGACAATGAGTAAATAGCAGATCTAAATGTTGCAAAAAGTATCAAACATTTATTTAAAAGTCCCATATATACAAGACTCCAGTGGTGACAGCTTGTTACTTGTGGTTAGTAGTGATGGCGATCCATAGTGGGCGGCAGAAACAGATCAAAAGTGCAATTCCATGCTGCGATACTGTGACCGCATAGCCTGGCTACTCCATCTGGGAGTGCATATCATTCTGACAGACGGGCGTGGCGCAGGGCGCGCGACGTTTCGGGGGACCTCCCCCTTTCTCAAGCACGCGCTGCTAACTTTTCCTCTGCTATTTATAGGTAAACGCAGAAGGCTGCAACATACAAAACCGCCGAACTGGCTTAATGGTGACTTACTAACGCTCATAACTTATAGGAAAGCTCTAAGGCCCCAACTTTCATTAATTCCGCAAGTGTATTCAACACATGAATCCATCTCGCTTCTCGTTGTAGGAGAAGCATTTCAATCGGCTGACCCTCTCTTGCTCTAACTTCCTCTAATACAGCCCATCTCAATTCAGACACATTGTGGTTATTTTCTAAAAAATGCCTAGCCACACTCGTCTCTCCAAACTTCCTATTGCCTTCGCTCTGTTCTACAACTTTATTCTTTAATGCCAATCTGATGTTACTGCGATGCTCATTGAGCCTAGTTTTTACGCTCCGCGTTGTCTGGCCCACATACGCTTTCCTGCATGGACACTTCAGAATATAAATCGCATTCTTAGTATCACATGTGAACGCACCTTTAATAGGTATGTTCCTTCCATTGTTGGGGTGTGATATATATGAATCACTGCACTACAGTTCTGACAGTTTGCACAGGGGTAGGTCCCCTTTCTTTCTGGATTTAAGAATAATATCTTACCACTTGATTTTTTCTGTATGTCACTTTGAACTATTTGGCCTATTGTACGTCCCTTACGATATATAAAATACGGCTGATCTTTAAATAATTTACCAAATTTATTTATTATCATTTATTATCACTCTTTATTATGCTCCAATGTTTTTTGATTACTCTTTTGATCCTTTCACTGTGAGTGTCATAGGTACTAATGAATGTGAGCTTCCCCTCTTTGTCCTTTTTCTGTTGTCTACTGAATAATACAGAACGATCTTTTTCACCTACGTCTCGTGCTATTATTTCCATATGTGTCTTATCATATCCCCTTTCCACAAACTTTTTAATAACTTTCTGACTTTGTTCTTGATATATTTGCTTAGTGGAACAAATTCCTCTTACCCTCGTAAGCTGACCTTAGTGAGCTGACCTCCCTATACCATCAAAGACTTTTGGCGAATGGTAACTTCTCTTATGAAGAACGTTATTCCTCTCAATTGGTTTAGTGAATAAACTGGTAGAAAACCTATCAGTCTTCCTAATTTCTACATCAAGGTAGTGGATGATATTTCTGTCCATAGTGGACAGAAGGATATGCACTCCAAGATGGAGTAGCCAGGCTATGCGTTTGCAGTATCGCAGCATGGAATTGTGCTTTTGATCTGTTTCTGCCGCCCACTATGAATCGCCATAGCCTTGTATATATGGGACTTTTAAATAAATGTTTGATACTTTTTGCAACATTTAGATCTGCTATTTACTCATTGACTATTGAATGAGGGTTGAAGAGCCTTCACACAGCAGATAGTACTGTGTGGCGTTAAAGTTATACTAGCTACTGTGTGATACAAATTAAGGTCTGAACAGACACCAGGAGAGGTAGGAAGTAGCTTAGGTTCTCACCTGAAATGGGGTCACCTTGTCACGGTAGGTGAGCATTTACATTTTTGATCAAAAATGTATACTAAGAACCTCCATATTTCCATAAATTCCAAAGTAGCAGAAATGCTTTTCCAAAAAATTCTTATGTCTGCTTTTAACCATTTTTAGTGCCTGTAGAGTGCTGCTGATATTGTATTGTGTTTACATTTGTAATGCAGGTATTTTGCTGGGTAAATGATATTTTCTAGTGAGACACTTTGTGATCTAGCATTGCGCCAGCTATTCTGCCAATTGAGATAATTATTCCCAGCTGACGCTAGATGTATGCAACCTCATTTCACCTTCCTCTGTCTATTTGTTTACTTGTCTCTCATTAATAGTAACACTGTTGTTGTACTTTTTCCCTTTCCCTGGTGCTTAGTGGAATTTGTGCAGTAAGGTCCTACAAATCGCCATACATTGCAAAACCCATTGCCTTCAGTCCAGATGACACAGCTTGTTTCCAGTGTTTTGCAAACAATGGTCCTGTCTGCCCGTCACAGCACATGTGTTTCTGAAAAAATAGCAATAAAAATAATTGATTGTAAAAATCACGTTGCACAGAATGGCACATCCAGTATACGTCCAGTGTTTTATGGAATCATTTGTTGTATCATCAATTTTACTTAGGTTATAAAATATTTTATTGTACTGAAAATCCTATATCTTTTTCCCCATTATCTAATAAAGTTTAACAAGACACTAACATTGTTTAAATGTGTGCCTATTATATGTGAAAATAAATCAATCATTAAAGTCAGGTGTTTCATTGTAGATTTCACTTTTACTGCAGGAGCTTTCCAGACCCTATTACCAGAGAGAATGTTCTTGTGAAAACATTTAAGTGCCCATGAACCTATTACTTGGCTTTTTTATAAAGAAGTAGCTATCATGTGCCTTGTCAATGTCTCTCATTACCTGCCTGGTTTGGCTTATTCCTGTTTGTAGAGGTTTCTACTAGAAGAGATTTAGCAGATTTGTGAAGTAAAACACAAAATAAGGAAGAAAACGGCGAGTAACATGTGATGGTGTGTAAGAACTCACATGGAGTGGAATGAGAGGGAATTATGTAATTCAGTTCTTTTTCGTTTGCATGCTTATTTTCAGTGAATATATTCACAGAGATATGATACAGCCACATTTTAGGGTCTCTGCTATGGCCATTACACCTGGATAGTCTGTAGATCTACCTCATGGAATTTACATCATCGTGTTCAAGTGGGGAGGGGTTCATTTCGAGTTTTAAAGGGAATGTGTCATCAAAAAATGAGTCATTTTTAAGTCCTGCTTTTATGTTAAACACTTTTTTTTAGGAATTTTTTGGTTGTTTTTTTTTTTATTTTTCAAATCACTTTCAATATATTTTAATAATTCTTAAGTCCTGCAGTTTTCACTTTGGCCACTAGGCCTCGTTTGCACTGCTTTAACAGCAGTCAGAGAGAGGCTTTACAGTAGCTTCATGCACATAGGAGTCTTTAGACTGACTCTGTCCCATTGACTTCTATAGGAGTTTTCTAGTCATGCTCTGTGACCTGGGAAGAAAGCAGTGTGCAGGGTGGTAAAGGGTGAACTGTGACTATCTCCTCTTGTGACTGGTGGATCCTTTGTTATCTATTCACACTGGTGTCTCCTTTCAGTTTGACCCTCTTTGTGCTGATAATGAGCAGACAACTGAGAATCTTTCTCTACAGAACCGGAAGTGTCGGACTATTATTAGGCTTAGTGGCCAAAGTGAAAACTGCAGGGCTTAAGAATTATTTAAAAATATTGAAAGTGATATGGAAAATGAAAAAGAAATACAACCAAAAATTCTTAAAAAATGTGTTGAACATAAAAATGTGAGTTAATCAATAATTCATTTTTGACGACACATTCCCTTTAAGGATGCTAGTATCCTGTTTTGGTAAGTTTGATACACTTTTCAAGAAATTTTTGTAGAATTTTTGCAAAAGTACAGTACAGCGTGAGTCAATGGTATTTTACAAAAACTCCTTTCACAGTTTACAGACAAAAATCTAAACAGATTTAAGTCTACGTTGTAGGGAATAACACTCCATGGTATACACCACATTTTTATTCAATTTAAGGCATTTGGATTTTACCTATTACATGAAAATGACAGACTATGTGTAAAAATCTGTACATTTTTATGCAAATGCTCTGTCTTATATCTACCTCACTTTGGCACTGCTGTGATCTTGTCGATGACTTTAGGTGCTAGGCATTCCTACGAAGAAAGTACGTCAGCTGTGCAGCTCTAGTATCATATCCAAAATGACTGTGTAACCGGGCATGTAATCCGATTTTTCCTGTTTCACAATTTTGTACTGATTTGTTTGCATTTATTATATAGTTTCTTCCATATTTTGTAATAAGGTGTCCATTTTTTACCCATTCATGCAAACCCACTTTTAGGGCAGTTATGGCTTCATACAGAGTCTTTACATCAATTGCATCTCTCTCTTACTCTCTCGCTCCCTCCCTCCCTCTCTCTCTCTCTACAAAATTTAAAGTTATTCACATAAGTTTGACCTTAAAGGGGTTGTGTGAGAAACCCCAAAAAATCAGAACATATAATGGAGAAATACTAGAGATAAGCAGTAACTATCTGTCACAATCGTGTGTGAATGACTTACAGACACTGTTATATCACATATTATTGCCATGTTGGATCTTTCTCCTCACTGGGCTAGTAGGCAGAGCTACAGTTGCTAGATACGCTCTCTGAAAACTACATTTCCCACAACAGCCGCTTCTTCCCAGCTGAGCTATAGATTCTATATCTATAGTTTCTGCACAGGAAGGAGCCCAGCAGCCATTTTCTTTTTCTATAATAATTATCCCTTAGACAAAACAAACAGACTTTTCTAATTAAAGGTATTTAGGATTTTTTTCATATGACATGTAGTTTATCTATTTAGTTTTCTTCTATTCCCGGAGAACCCCTTTAAGCTACATCACATCTTCTTACTAACCCTAAAAGTGGGTAAAAGGCTGAAAGCCAAACAAATGGGTCAACAATGTAAGACTTGGTCAATTATTTTATTGATCAAAATGATCCAACACGTGAGTGACAAGATGTGCATCTTTAGGATTAGCAGATAATTTGAAGGTAAAATTAGAGTCAGGTGTTTTTAAGCAAATAGATGACAATCAGGTATGAACAGATGATTGGCTTTATTCAAAGTAAATGGATCTATCAAAGTCTGATGTTCACAACACATGTTTGAGGAAGTGTTTTATGGCACGAACAAGAGAGATTCCTAAGGACCTCAGAAGAAAAGTTGTTCATGCCCACCAGGCTGGCAAAAGCTACAAATCCATCTCTGAAGAGTTTGGACTCCACCAATCCATAGTCAGATTATCTACAAATGAAATTCAATAACATTATTACCTTCTTCAGAAGTGGTTGACCAACAAAGAAACAGAGGTAACTTTTAAACAAAAAATGCATTAGAGCCAGCTCACCTTTAGATGTCTTCTTGGATCAGGAAAATCTTGCATGTGAGGGTGCACAAATCAACTCAGGGGCTTCTGATAGTCATAGATAGATTCACTAGAAAAGTGGTATGATCCAGCAACAATTAAAAGATCAATGCTTTATTTGCTATACATTAACATTTTAAAAAGCCAGAAGTAACTTGCACCATAAACACAACGTTGGTACAAGCTACCTCTGGCTTGATTATTTTTTAGTGTATAACCAATGAAACATTAAAGTTTTAATTTATGATGGATTATACAATTTTTCTGGTGAATCTGAATTTTAAGCAACCAAAGCCTTTTATAAATTAGCTTCTGTTAAGGTTTGGTCGCACAGCGTTTTTTGAAGTTTAAATTTACACTTCAGAAACAGCTTCCAAATCTGCTTCAAAAACACCTGATTAGAGGCATATTTTGAAGCCTATTTTGAATCGTATTTTGAAGAGTATTTCGAAAAATCCTATCCCCGTTGTTTACTATGGGGATTTTACAAGTGAAAAAAAAAATGCCTCAAGAATTGACGTCACTTATTTTTACGACCGTAAAAACGGCTCGCAATTACGCTTGTGTATTACACTTTGTGTGAATGACAAAGTGTATTTTACATCATATTTAATGAAGGAAGCTTGTCTGAGGATGATTTTGGGTTGTTTTCCAGTGGGTAAATATGCTAAAAAAAACCGGTCCAAAAGACACCATGTGAACATACCCTTAATGTTCATGAGTTCACCATCAGGACATTTAACAATTATGGTGTGCATGGCAGGATTGCAATGAGAAAGGTGCTACTCTCCATAAAGAACCTTGCTACACATCTGAAATTTGCTAAAGATTACCTGGCAAGCTCGAAGGCTATTGGAATAGTTTTTTGTGAACCGATGAGACAAAACTAAGGCCATTTGGTTGACTGTTTAGCAATATTATTATTATTATTATTATTTATTTTAAATCACCATTGATTTCAGGGCACTGTACATTCAAAAAAGGGTTACATACATAACATATATCAAACAAGTACAATGATAACAATGAATGACTTACAACAGGAAAGAGACAGAAGGTGAGGGGCAGACATATTTGGGGGGTAGCATAGTGGCAGCAGGGTTATTGTTGGTTATAGGCAGTCCTGAAGAGATGGGTTTTCAGATCGCTTTTGAACCTTGTGAAGGTGGAGGAGAGTCTGATGTGTTGGGGCAGTGAGTTCCAGAATGTGGGTGAAGCACGGGAGAAGTATTGGAGACGGTTATGTGAGGAGCTGATAAGAGGAGAGCAGAGAAGAAGGTACTGTGAGGAGCAGAAATAGCGTGAGGGGAAATAAATGGAGATTAAGGCAAAGATGTATGGAGGGGAGAGGTTATGGAGAGCCTTGTAGTTCATTGTTAGTAACTTGAAATGAATTTGAATATGAATGAATTAATATAAGCAGTGATTTCCATGTCAGATTATTCTTCAGTGTATAATCAATGCAAAAACATATTAAATGACTGTAAAGCCTACAGTATATCATCTAATACAGATATACAAAAGATAAAATATTCCGTAATTATATTCCAAGACTGTATGTTATCAGTGCATCCTACAGTTATACGTTTACATATACAGTTACTCTTTACACGGTGGTAATCTGGTAGTTTCTGGATTTGTATTTTATGTCCTTAATACAATATACACAATGTCGGTATATTTCTTCTCTACCTATTTAATCAATTTACCTGGCCACTAATTAGGAAGAGACACAAGACACATCGACGAACAGAGCGCATGGCAGAGCGGGAACCTCGTATGAGAAGACATGGCTATTGTTACAGCACAAATCTGAACTGCTTGAGGCCAACACAATCAATAGCAATTTCTAAAAGAAAATCAGAAAACACATTGTGGTGTGCACATAATTAAAGGTCAGAAATATATATATATTTTTTTCATTACACATGAAAAAGGTAACACCAGGTCTTCATAATTTACACAAAGCACAAATGAATAATAACTTAATAAGAACACTGTTCCAGATCATGTATTAAAAATATAGGTCTCTAATACATGATGACATAGAAACCAAGTCTAAACATGTGGCTGCTTTTTTATTAGAAAATAATCTCTACTCAGTCCATTGTGTAATTCATTCTCACAAACCAATATGCCGATGATCTTCAATAAAGAAAAAGAAAAAATCTACCCCTCCACACAACTGCTCATTACAGTGATACCAAAGGCAGGCATCAGCCATCTTACAATGACAATTAGCAATTAGCAAGGGGTTTATGTAATATGATGGAAGAGATTGCGCAGGTTATTTTCCTTACCCTCCTTGAAAACATAAACCTTTCCTATTCACCAAAGAATGTTTGATAATGGGAGACAACTTTTAAATGAGCTGCACATGGAGATTCTGTGCATATTCATAGCCATATCCTGTTTGAGCCAGGTTCATTCAGGTACATACAAATTTCGACATGTTTCATCATTTGTTAAAGGATGCAGTCTCCTGCTCACAAACAAAGCAGCTATTTGTCTCCCGCCTGGTTGTGTGTATGTATCATCACAAAAAAGTAGTAAGATCTGAGAAGAAGATCCCCAGAGTATTGCTGAAGAACAGTCAGTGCAGGAAAATAGATCAGCTCAGGAGAGGCAACTGGAACAATGCACAAACCTAAAGCTTTTTTTATTGCCACAGTTAGATAACACTAAAATGTACACTGTAAAATTGGATGCATGTTATAATGATATTCAAATCTAGCATGTGTTTTTTTCATTCTGATGTATACAGCTGTACTGTAAAAAACATGAATCCCCTGTTGTTCTCTTGTTACTGTGTTGTACTGCTTTACAAAGGGAAGGAGGGAGTACAATCTAGAAAATGCAAGGGTAGATTTGAGTAGGGGCAGACTATATCCTTGAGTGGGGTAGTGGACTAACAAAGTGGATAAGGTGATCCATGTGTTACAAACCAGCATTGAAGATATAGGTGCCCACAATATCTCATGTAATCCAATTCCATCTACTGAATTTGCAAAACTGTAAAGGAATTAAAAGTGTCTGTTTACAAATGCCAGAAGTCTATCAAGCAGAATGGGGGAGCTTGAGGTGCTAGTTCTAGAGGAACAGATGAATGTGGTTGGTGTTGCAGAAACATGGCTGAACTCCTCACATGACTGGGCTGTTAACCTTCAGGGTTTTACTCTATTTAAGAAAGACAGGGCAAACAGGAAGGGAGGAGGAATGTGTCTGTATGTAAGGAATGATATGAAAGCAAATGTGAAGGAGGCAATAGCGGCTGAAGATGTGGAAACCTTGTGGGTGGAAATACAAGGGGGTTAATACAAAAATTATTTTTTGGTGTAATTTATAGACCCCCAACATCACTAAGGATACAGAGGGTCAACTTCATTAACAAACGGAGCGGGCAGCAGAGGTGGGTACAGTGGTGATAATGGGCGACTTCAATTACACAGATATTGACTGGCCTCACAGTTCTGCTTCAACTGGAAAGATGAGAAAGTTCCTCAATCCGTTACAGGATAATTTTGTGGGCCAGTTTGTGGAGGAACCCACTAGAAGTGATGCACTGTTGGATCTGGTAATTTCTAACAAAGCAGAACTTGTTGGAGTGGTCACTGTTTCTGAAAACCTTGGTAACAGAGACCACAATATAATTCATTTTAACCTAAACTGGGAAAAACAATCACAGACTGGGAGGGCAAAAACATTTAATTTTAAAAAGGTCAATTCCCCTAATAGTGATAATCGTGTTTTTAGATTTTGCAAAGGAGTTTGACACTGTCCCTCATAAGCACCTACTGGGTAAATTAAAGTCAATAGGCTGAGAAATAATAGTGTGTTACTGGATTATAAACTGTCTAATAGATCGTACTCAACAAATGGTTGAATGAATGATTACTACTCTGAATGGTCTCCAGTTATGTGTTTTACCCCAAGGCTCAGTGCTGGGTCCTCTTTTATTCAATTTATTTTGCAGATGATACCAAGCAATGTAGTGTCAAAGGATTGCTATGAAGAAAAAGGATACAAAAGTGCAACTTGTGTAGGGTTATTAAACTCGGGTGTGAGCCAATTAACAATGGTTTGCTCACCTGGTTTGGTTGCACACAATGGTACATCTCATATACAGCGTGTGTGTGCCATCTACAGCAGCTCACGTCCTAATGAAGAAGAGCCTGTGAGCTCTAGTGAAATGCGTTGTCTGTGTTTTTTTAAATATCTTATTAAAACTGACAAATTTGGGTAACTCCAGTGTCTGTTTTATGTTTTAAAACATTTATAGCCATTGCTCTTGAAGCACTTTTGTCCATAGTTTTGTTTTTTGTTATTTTTTTCCTAGCTATGTAGTGTAGTGCAATGTATGGAAGATGCACACAAAGAGGGGTCTCTACGCCACAAGCCTCCCAGTCTCTCCTTCTGCTTGGCTCACTGAGGTGATAGCTAATTACATGCTGGGGACACCAAGAAAGTCGTGATTTTCAGCTTCTGACAAAACTCCTACTAGGAGCCTACTAGTCAGATATCATTCATAACCACCAAGTTTCCAAACCAGGCATACCAAATATGATTTCCATTTCTGTGGTTCCTTAAAGCCGAAAATTCTTGTAAATGAGACAGAAGATGTGGCTGGGTTACTTGGTAATAATCTCATAACTGAGTTATGGGGAACATGGATTATGGCCAATATTTGTTTGATGTATAATTCTTCCCATTGTCCTCTTCCCTGGGGACATATAGTCAGGCTCATATGTATTCTTCTTCCACCTTTCCTACTTAACAAGTCTGTGTTAATTGGCATGGCTGTCAAAAGGGCCCATTAGAACTGCACATGCTAATTAGCCTTCATTAGAATCAATGACATGATACAGTGACTGCAACTTAAGACATCATGTACAATATTTATATAAAAAATTATTTAGCAAACCAGAATTAATAATTTGACCTCAGAGGCTCATTTTTCTCACACCTCCCCCCTGTATGATGGGACATGTGATATTGACTCAACCCAGGTTATTTCATGAGCCCATTTACATGGCATGTGGTCTGGGTGAGAAAACCCTCAACTGCGACCATCCTTCAATACTCTTGTTAATGGCTTTCAGGTGCCCTGTGGAAAATGATAGATCACACACAATACTTATGTATAACACAAATAAGCAAACCACAATTAAACATTTGGCACCAGGTTCATTTTTCTGACATCTTCACCCTTTATGATGTGACATGGTGTAGGAATATATATATATATAAATCCCATAGAAACTAACTTTGGAGAAGGCTTTTACAATCTCGTAGGCTTTGTGCAAATATCTTCATTAAGAATATACCTATTTTGCATATGAAGAAGGTATAACAGATAAGATATATCTTCCTAACTGAAATGCAAACATATCACTGTGTCCCATTTGTAAAATGCTAGACCGTGAGTCTCCGCATTTGGCAAGGTGTCGCCAAGAGATTATTTCTTTGCATTTCAAGAGGAGGCTTGTTTTCATCAAAGTTAAACTGATTCTGTAACTTAATTTTACATTATTCAATCAGATGACTCTCAATGTTAGCTAATAGGGTAAAAAAGTATAAAAAGTGATTCAAGGATTGTAAAAAATGCAAGGATGAATGGAGGTATAACATCACGGTATTAGGTACATTCATCCATAACTTTCTGGGAAAAGAGCTGTCATAATTGCTGTCTTTTGGGACTGAAATCTAAAATAAAGGCTTCATCTTTGGAAAAGAACCAAGGTCGTCTGTCCTGGTGAAAGGTGAACACTTAAGTTGAGTTTTGGGGCTCTGTGGCCATAACGGGGTCAGTGAAATGTATCCCCTTGTCTATTTTTGGACATAAATCATGTGCTGGAATACATCCAATGGCAGCTACTATCACACATTACTGATACATGAACTCTGCAATTGGTATCTAGAGATTTACATACTACCAGCCCTGGTGAATAGTCTTGGCAGAGAGTATCCCACAGTTTAGGCTTGGATACAACAGCTTGGCAGATAATATCACACCCTATAGACTTGGATACAACAGTTGGACAGCTGATATGACACCCTGAAAGTTTAGATACATTGACTGGGCTATTAGTAACATACATAACAGGCTTAGGTATGACTGTGCCCTGCCTGAGATACAACCTCAGGCTTAGACACGTTGGTATTCCCCACAAAAGGCTTAGACACTTCCTCCTCAGTTGCGGGGTAAGTAGGAAAAGTGGTATGGGGGAATTCCAGGCTACCCAAATGGGTTCCTGGCAATACATCAGTGGAGATTCCCACTTCTTTAAATCCTGGTTTGGCCCTTTGTTCCAATACATCTTGGGTCATGTGAACTGGGGGCTCCAATCCCCAAACAAATTCATCCCTAGGCTTTCTCCAGGAAGCATGGCCTTGAGACTCACTAACTCTTTACAAAACAGAGGGACTCCTGCTCTCTTCAGTGATTTCCTTGCCTATCATGCCAGATTGCATGTTAAATGCAGTTTTTCCCTCTGTCCCATCAACCAATTTGAACAAATTAGGGGTTTTTCCTTTTAGCAGATGGGTTTGGATGTTTTAGGGACCCGTTTAGGGAGGGCCCCTTAATGTTTGGGAAGGGCCCATTTGTAGGGAAATTTTTAATTTTGGATCCCCTTTATAATTGGTGCTTTTCCCGATTCACCCCTGGGGGTTCCCGGGGGAAAAAAGAACTTTCCCGGTGGGGCCTACAAAAGGGGGGTTTGGAGCCCCCAGGGGTTCCTACCTTCCCCGTTTTTAAAAAAAATTAAAATCCCTTTTCTCTGGGCTTCTCTTTGGGGGGTAGACATCCATGACCTGAGCAGGGTTTTCCCTTTTAATGGTGTGTAATTACCCCTAGTTTTCTGGGACTCATACTTCTGTGGTATATCACAGCCCCATTCCCAAATCAAAAATAACTCCCCGGTTTTTGCTCTGGCTTGGGGCCCGGCGTTCAGCAAACTTTCCCGGTTTTTTTTTGTTTGAATAAAACTGGGGTTTTCAGTTCAGGGTTTCCCAGTCACCCCAAACTGTTGCAAGGGCCCTCTTCATAAAACAGGTTTTTTTTCTCCCCGAGAATGGGGACCTCTGGGTTTTCCTTGGGGGGAGAAAAATTTTTGGAAACTTTTTCAATTTTGGTTACTGCCCCAGCTGCGCTGGCCCCCCTCCCCCCTTCGGTACCATTTAAAAAGCTGTTTTTCATTTTTTGGCACTCTACCGTATAAGCATTTTCTTGATATTATCCGTTTAATAAAGGCTTCACAGTCCTCATCATGCTGTTCACATTTTGACATCACGAGATCAACACAACACCTTTGATCAATTGATCAACAGTACCTCACTATTGTGAGGCTTCAAGCAGAATGCTCTCAGACAGAAGTGGTCACCCGAAACTTTAGAGTGGCACAGAGTATTTTGGTTGAAACCGAGGGTAAAAGAAAAGACTGGAAAAAAATCCCCCCAAAAAAGACCCAAAAAATGGTTTCCCTTTTGGTTTTCCCTGAAACATGATGTGCCCACCCACTGCGGAACCAGATCGTTCGAATGCATCACAAAATCCAAAGTATGTTTAAGGGTGATCGAGCAGTGTCACCGTAAGGACACAAATTCGTACCTTATTACATAAGCATGACTCTTTTAAAGTGCATGTTTAGAGAGGGACAATGGCCAGCTTAGCACCGGGCTTTATATTGTGCCCTATGCATAGTAGTTTGCTCGTAAGATACATTTCCCACCGGCCACGCCCACCCCCGGTAGCAGTGGGTATTCGCTATAAAAAAACTCATTTGCATTATAGGATATTATGTCAGCTGTTTTGTCCAGGGTGACTCCCTGCTCCATGGGGCTCTCCTGACTATTACTCCCTGAGTTAATAAAACTAGGTATTGGTCATATTACATTTCATCCTTGCCTATGTTCCTCATCGGGTGAATTCTAAACCGCGTGTCGAGGTGTCTCCATGCAGTGGGGTTATCCTTAGCCCTGTTAACACATTTTGTAGATTGCTAGCTTTGTTTTTTTTTGTCTCCTGAATATATGCTGTTCCGACGAAGGACTCTAAACAGCCGTCAAATGACCACTGAACTTTCTGTCTAGGCACACCGTTCACAATCTCTGGGCGTTTTTCCGGAAACGCTCGGCTTAGCCGCGGTTCCCGCGGCGAAACCTAGAAAGACACCTCAGGCGGGTAAAACATCGCGGTCCTACAGACCCCGCCCGGGGGTTCAGGCGCGATTTGAGGCCGCGCCCCCAGGTGCGCCTGGTGGGGTCGTCCTCATGGTACGGCCGACGAGGTCTGGAAGTGTGTTTCTGCCCTCGGGCAGCAGTTTCGTGCCGTGGGGTTTGCCCCCAATGCATATTTATACGACAGGGGGCTAACAAAAACCAGCTGCCCCGCACGAGACACGCGCTGACGGTCTCCCTGTCATACATTGGAAAGGACCGAGTTTCCCACCTCCGACACCGCGCGGGGGCTTGGCCGCACGGCCCCGACAAGCCCAGACCGTGACCACAAACCCGCGGCCGGTAGTGTATATACTAATGCCAGTTAGCCATAGGCAACACACCTTGTTAATAATCCCTGAGGCGACGCCGCGAAAGTTATTCCTCGTCACCAATATTCTTGCCTGATTTTTTACAAGTTGGTCCTCCATGAACACACCACTCTCTCTGTCCACATTTAACCCACTTACCACTCTGCCATCCATGTAATATCCATGAAATGGAACGGCCCCGAGAGCTATACATGGGGAGTTTGTATTAGTGGCTGTGGTTCTAGCATCAAATGATGGCTATTTATTTAAAGGGAATGTGTCATACCAAGAAATATACACATTCGGTTTAAACCTCATGTTTTTCTTATTTAATTCAAATTTTTAAATATTTTTTGGTTGTGTTTTTTTCTTTTTCATCTTACAAGTATCAAAATTCCAATATTACTGACATAAGTTTTCATCTGTGGCACATCACTTGGCCTAATTATAGTCTCAATAATGAATTGTTCTGTGCCGAGGCCACAGAAAACTTTTCAGCAGTCTCCTTATTATAAGTACAAACAAGATTACACTGAAAGATGACACTAATGTGTATAGGTAACACAGGATCCAATAGGATCCAATAGGAGATAGTCTCCCTGTCACCCGGTGACTTCTTCCCACGGTCACAGAGGCATGTCTTTATACAAGTCCTCCTATAGAAGGTCAATGGTGGTCCTCTGCTCCCTGTTCACCAGGATTCCTATGTCCACGTAGCTGCTGTAAGGCATCTTTCTAAATGTGGTCAGAAGCAGCTCAGGCAATGATTTCCTGCCCCAGCTCTATTTCTTATACAGTCATTAGAATTATGCAATCTATAACATTCAGTAATATATAAACTACCATGCTCATAAAGAAAATAAAAGAATATATATCCAGTATCTTACGTGAAAATAACCAATTGGGGATATTAAATTCACTTCTTATAATTGGTCTTTAATCTATTAATGTGTGGTGCAATAAGAAGGATCCAGAGTAATCATCTAATTACTTTGGCAGCTACAATTTTAAAAGGGATTGTCGGCATAATTTGGAGGACCAACCCCTAAATCTTTGATGCTGATAAGTGCCTTGTCGAATATTTGAAATTATTCCTGATTTATGTGCCAAAAAAGCAGAACTTTTTTGTCCTATGGAATTTTAACCTTCAAGTCACGACGCGCCCCCCATCCTTTAAAAAAATGTTTTTTTCTTATGAAGGCTCGGTGGTTCTCACGAGCGAATTGTAAACTTACCATGTAACTCTCATAGAGCTCTTTGTAGTTCGTGGTTAGTACCAAAACTAGTTTTTCGGCTTGACAATGTCTACATGGACCTTAGTATAAAGGGCTTTATAGTGTGTTTAGACCTAACTCACACCGACCAATTTGCATTAAGATTATTGGGGGACAAACTGAGAGTTGCCATCTAGGATCTATCACTGTGGCTAGTGACTACAAGTATTGACATAGTGCCAGTTATGCCCAGTTTACAATGTAGTCTTCAGGCTGTATATTATACTTCCCAATGACAGTCTAGTCGACAACAATTGTATGAAGATTTCAAAAGATCAGAATGACAGCACTCTTACCATTGTGCTACAGTAACCATAGCATGACATGAACATTAATGATTTATGCCTGCTGGAACGTATACTTGACAGATTAGTCGGTGACAAGATCCTACATATGTGATGATTTACATCATTTAATTTATTTTTACTCCATTCTTGAAATTATTTATCAACAAATACAGTTCCCATACAATATACCTTAGGTCCAAACCCTGTACAGTACGCCGGTCTAATGCAAACCTCAGTTTTCCTTCTATGCTTGATCAAGCAATCAGCATTTGCCACTTGAGGTTAACCTTACTTAACCACAGTTATATAATCTGGTTTACAAGAGGATTCTAGACTATTGCAAGTAATAATTAATTCAATCATTCATTTAAGCAATAATTCAGCTACTATGACAAAAGTATATGCATTGGTGGAGATTTATCAGTAGTGTCTAAGGGTAAGCATGTTTGATCCGTTTTTGGATCCGTTTTTAGATGCGTGTTTAGATCCATGTTTTCAGACCTTAATACAGACCAAACAGGCCCATCTAACTAATGTTGCAGTCGTCCGAGTTATATTGATGTCAATGTTAAAATACACCACATCGGCTGTTGGCCATGATTGTGATCGCCCGATGAATGTTTAAAACATTGCGTCTTTGTGATGCGTCTTTCGGACGCCATTCACTACAGCATTTGCACCATGCTGTACAATTCTTGCACTCCATTCGAAACAGGAGACCACCCTATTCAAAAAAATATACGCGGGCATTTACCTGCTGCAGTCCCACTACGCAACAAAACACGCACGCGTGTTGGCAATGCATTTTGGTGATGCGAATTTACGCAGCGATTTTGGACCCTATGCATTGTTACGGATCCATAAAACGGATCCAAAAACGCGATTATCACACACACCCTTACTTTTACTTCATACGAGAGTTTTAAGTTCGATACAGTCGTACAATGTGTCATCTTTATCGTAGTATTCATAAATCTGCGCAGCACGGCTAAAAAATGTCTTAGTCTAACTTCTTTTTACATTTTATTAATTGGCTTTATTTTATGCCACTAACTGCGCTACACATTTTGATCCCGCTTATTTTTTGGCGAACATGTGACGCCACTTCCTTTCCCTGCCAAATGTCACACCTCTTTATGAGGCCACTCATCACTTTAATCAGACAAGGCACAGAACGTGCTCCTTGAATCTCTGTACTACTCAAACACATAATTATAATGTTGGCTGCTAAAGCAAGTTACGACAAAATTTTTTATTTTTCGGTGCATAAGTGTTTGACAGAATTTTGCACCTGATATATGTTAGGGCCACATGTATGTACAGTTTTCGGTCTAATAATCCAATACTTTTGGCCACATTGTTAACGCACCCATGGGCAAAAAAACCGTGTAGGCAGTCGGTGTGTGTACAGATATGCGGGGGGGGTACAATGGTTCTTGTACCTGAGGGACTCAAGAGGCCGGTGGGGAGGCGTGTGTAGCCGCGCACATGGATGACGTTAATCGTTTTGTCAGTTAAACATCATTACTGCTTTTTGTTTCCTTTGCTGGTTAAATTATGCTAACCTCTCATATTTATCCCATTGGGGACACATAATGGATACAGGGATTTCCCAGATTTACAGTAACTTCTATAAGTAATCTCCTAGCC
Source organism: Phyllomedusa bahiana (assembly GCA_025379985.1). NCBI lineage: Eukaryota > Metazoa > Chordata > Amphibia > Anura > Hylidae > Phyllomedusa > Phyllomedusa bahiana. The sequence continues at coordinate 99,819 of JAODAL010009141.1, forward strand.
ATAGGTGTAACTTTAGGGGGGTACAGAGGGGACTGGTCCCCCCCACTTTTTTCTGGGTGCGGGGACGGTCCCCCCACCACACTTTTTAGTTTAGCCACTTTAATAAAAAAAATAATCCATATGAAAAAAAGTATGAGAATATGGTAAAGTGGTGAGAGCAGAGCACGAGGGGGAAGAAGTTAGGAAGTTATACCCTTTGGCTCATATATATCTGTGCATCTATGGGGGGATCAGAGTAGGGGGGTCTCGCGGTAGCAACCTAAGTGTCTGGGTGCTGAGTAGAGACGTTGAGTGCGCAATTGGGTAGAGCAGGAGTATAAGAGCAGGATGTCAGCCAGGGGGATGCCTTCACACAATCAAGAACAACTGCTCTGGACAGTCTTCAAGCACAACTCTATTTCGGGGGCTGTATCATTCCCTCCCAATTTATAATATACACGTGAGAGGTAGGAAAAGATATATTTCAGACCCCTTTAAAGTTTTCATCTTCTTTTCATTGCAGCCATTTGGTAGAAGATCAAAAAACGCGTCAATTTTTTTGCTCATTAATGTACACTCTGCCCCCCCCCCCCCCATTTTGAAAGGAAAAAAAAGGAAATGTAGATATTTTTGCAAATTTATTAAACAAGAAAAACTGAAATAGCTTATGGTCTTTAAGTATTCAGACCCTTTGCTATGACACACATATTTAACTCACATGCTGTCCATTTAGTTCTGATCCCCCTTGAGATGGTTCTACTCCTTCATTGGGGTCCAGCTGTGTTTAATTATACTGATTGGACTTGATTGTAAGACACACACTTGTTTTATAAGACATCACGCTCACAGTACATGTCAGAGCACATGAGAATCATGAGGTCTAAGGAATGCCCAAAGAGCTCAGGGGACAGAATTGTGGCAAGGTACAGATCTGGCCAAAGGGTTACAAAAGAATTATGCAGCACTCAAGGTTCCTAGAGCACAGTGGCCTCCATAATACTTAAATGGAAGAAGTTTGTGATGACCCCAATTCTTCCCTTTACCTGGCCGTCAGCAAACTAAGCAATCGGGGTGAAGAACCTTGGTGAGAGGGTAAAAGAAGACCCTAGATCACTGTGGCTGAGCTCCAGAGATGCGTAGGGAGTAGGAGGGAAAATTCCTTAAAGTCAATATCACTCGCGCCTTCCAGCAGTCGGGGCTTTATGTCAGAGTTTTGGCCGACGGAAGCCATCTCCTCAGTCAAGCCACATGAAAAGCTGCATACAGGTTTGCAAAAAAAAACACATGAAGGGATCCAGACTTGAGAAATAAGATTTCACTGCTGCGTGGAGACGAGATGGAACTTTTGGTGCTTAAATGTAAGTGGTGAGAAAAACCAGGCCTGTCATCACCTGTCATACAATCCAAAACAGTGAATGAAACAAGGTGTGGCAGATGTATCATGCTATTGGCGGGTAGGGGAAGGACGACTGTTGAACTGAAGGAAAGATAAAAGAGGCCAAGTACAAAGATCTATCCTGGATGAAAACCTTTTCCAGAGTACTCTGGACCTCAGAATGGGCAAAGGTTCTTCTTCCACACAAGTCAATGGACCCTTAAGCACACAGCCATCTTGGACCGTCCTGGGGTACCTTTGATCCGGGATCGCCGTTGTGGTAAACGGATTTGCAGGGTGACACCAGGGTTCTGTTCAAGTCTGGTCCTCCACCGAGCTTTATTTTACAACAACAGGAAAACCGTCTTATACCAGTATACACAAAAATAATACCTCTAGGGCCGTCTAGCCACTAACTACAGTTACAATAGGACCCTCTATAATCTCTGGCCTGGACCTAAGTCAGCACAGGTTACTTTATCATATATCTTCAGTCTTTCTCAAGGCCTGGGGGATAAGAGCCCTTCCTCGTCCTCTGCTGCTCCAACTCTGGTAGCAAGCCACAACCCTCGATTACCTGGAGAGACAGGCTTTAATTATGTCTACAGGGATGTTCCCAACACGCCTGGGATCAGTAAGGGGACGGGCAACCCTCCCTACGCTATCGCGCGTCCCAGGAAAAAGCAACCCCATTTATAGACCGCATTGCAGCCATGCTAGCTAACCAGTGTCAGTAACCTTGGTTACTGATGACAATAAATTGGCTTCCCCCACCAAATACCAGGTTTTTGTTGGCACGTCTGCAGCCTGGTATTATAGTGCTGTATTCAACCTAGTGGCAGGAACATGTGGACTGCCTGCTGTCGCTCTGCCACATATCCCACCCCTTGAAAATGGCCATTAGGTCTTTGCTCACCTTGACAACACCTCCCTCCAAGGTCAAAGCTGCCCCTACTTTGGGGTATCGACTTTTCTCAAGTCAAGAACTGCCTATGTATTCCTGTGCGGTAACCCATACTCTACAGGGGAACTATACTCTAGTTTCACCGCCTGTAGAAAATTATTTTTCCCCATACATGCAGATTTTTCCTCTTGTTTCTCTGCTATCATCTGCCATGTGGTCTCCAATTTCCAACTAAACAGCACCAGAATCATACATACATCCAAGGTTTAATACCTTATCCACAGGTACCTGTCCTCTGAGGGCAATTAATACCTTACATATGATGCTACAAAACCCAAGGCAGTGCAATCACTTATAACTATGGACATATCCACAGACTTTTTATCACTGTTATTTTCACTCTCCAGTAGCTCAGAAGCTGCAGGAAAGGACCATTAGAAATAGCCTATATTTTTCACAATCAATAGATCTGGAAAGCACTGACCATATGTGGACTATGAGGCTCAATTGGTTTCCTTTACTGTCACTGGCCTCATGATAGCTCGCTGAGGGTTCCCAAACCTTCACTATATTCCCAACATGGGGCAAAGTATGGCCATATGTTTCACTTTCCATCACATTCGTATCATCGTTGGGGTCTGCGTCTAGTAATGAAGTATTTTGACCTTTGTTTACAATCTTTGGTTTTTCCACCTCTTCGGTCTGGGTTTCTTTCTCACCAGCCGGCATACAGCATCCTGGCTCTCAAATTCGCTTAGACATCATCCACATTGGACTCTCATGGATATTTAGGTGTAGTCTCGACCACCAAAACATCAAGGTCCACCTACAGGGTGTTAAAACACTCATTACTGTCCAGACAATCTCTACAATGTGGTCCTCCTATCACTATAGCGTTTTGGCCCTCTTCTTGCCTTGGGAGTCCGGGACCTGCAACTTCTGAAAGGGAACCTAGGTCTGTCTTACTGGACCATCTCCATTTCCGGACAGTCATCAGTCACCAATATCATTACATGCCCATCACTAGGGTCCTGAGGATTCACATCATCCTCCCCTGTCTTCATGAGGGTTTAAACACCCACACCCATCAGTGATGTCTAGCAACCCACTTTCTGCATACAACTTGGAGAACATCCTCCATATCTCCTACACACTCTGTCACACACGATGCTACATTCTCAACATCCGGACAGGATCCCTGCCTGCATTGGTCCACTACATAACCTACCAGAGTCAACACCAGACCCATATTCATGTTTACAACACTCCATCCCAGGAGCTCAACTATTTCTGCATTGCTATGTGGGGACATGTTTACTAACTGGACTCCCAGTCGTTGTCACACATAGAGGGTAAACACCATTCACTACACTCTACACTCCCAGTGTGCACATTAAGGCGACAAATTCCAACTGGACATGGGCACCCACTCAAATGGTTCTGTTCAGGACTTCTCGGTAATTAATGTGATGGAGATATTCCTCACCATCTCAGTAACGGTCAACCAATATGAGGCTTGCTCAGCTTCTGAATCAGCATATTTTTATTCCACCCAGTTCCAACGTGCGTATATGGACAACTCAGACTCACTCCGCACATATGCATGCTTACCGGGTTCGTCACCGTCACATTCTCGCTCCTTGTCATAACCTCATTCAGGACATTGCGTCCAGAACCATCTATTCGTTTCCCCCTTTTGGAAAAAAACACCTGTTAAATTGAGTTCACATAAAACTGTACTGACAGCCCACCACTCAGGGTGGCATATCCACTAAAGAACTACACACATCACCTGACGTAATTTGCGCTCTGCTCTCCCACTATGTCCTCAAGGGGCCCACCACGTGAGCTAGTCTCACTACTGCTATCTGTGTATCCTTTAGTTCACAGGGCAATCCCCTGAATTATACAACAAGAGCTGCACTGGGACCTATTTTGCGGGTTGCTATTACCTAGTGAACTCATACCAACTGCATTATCTCAGCCAAGATCTCTAGAGGACACCTGAGCTAATCCCCCTACTATTGTGGGCTGCAGTTTCTGTAGCACCTTGTTCAGACATTAATGCAGTTAAATGATTTTTAAATGACAATTCCACATGCAATACATTTAGTCCATTAGACCTGTAATTCCAGATTTAACAGTCCCACGGCTCTCAGGACTCTTTTGCCTTTGCAGTAACTGGACTTCTTTTTCAATCCCAAAGCCCTCACATAAATTATGCACATGTTTACCAGTCTCAAAATTGGTGTCATCAGTAACAGGAACAGTTTTACCCCATTTCAGTTGGGTTTTCAAACCTGGGACGATGTCCATGCACCTTCTGGAGATCTCTTGGTGCCAATCCGTGACAAACAAGGGTGGGACACCACACCGCTGGGACTCCCGGACTTGGGGCTGCATCTTCTCTGGCCTCCTGGTCAGAGGACACTCGGATGCACCGCTGCCTGCTTGGTGGTACCTAAAAAACCGCTCCACTTTCTGAACTGTAACGGATGCCCTTTGCTGATGAGGTTGGTTGCCCCTGGTAACGGCATCATCCCTGTAACTCTGTTGCTTCCAATGTTGAGGATTTAACCCCTGCAGGTAAGGAACACATGGCTTTTTGGAAGCTGGAACTTGCCTCCTGCAGTAGTCAGGTCGGTTGCCCTCGGCAACAAATTTGCACACTTTTGGTTCTGTTCCATCTTGCACAAAAACAGTCCTGGTTAACCCCAGCCATGCCAGAATCTCCCTCTTTAGTTTAGGGTAGTCTTCAGCGTCCTTAAGGGGGATATTACAATATTCCCTTTGGGCTTTGCCAACCACAAGGGCGCCAGAACAAAAGCCCACAGTTCGCTGGCAGCTTTTTAAAAGACCGCAATCCACTCAAAGTTAAAAAGTAATGCCACTAATTTATTCCTGCAGTCATCTTTTCCCCATAGCCTGCTACTGTTAATTGGGTTCTCAGGTGCTTTTTGGCCTTTTTTTTTCACTAGTGCCTCCCGCACTGCCAATTGGCTCCTCTGGTCGCTCGGCCCTTTTGTTTGGCAATTCTTTTTCCCAACTTAGCATTTTCCCGCTGCATGCACTTCAAACAATTCCCCCCATAAATCCCGTATATTTTATAGCCTTTGGGTTTCCATATTCTAAAAATTTTTAACAATTTTTTTCCTTTTTTTTTTTTTCTCCCCAGCAAAAATAGAACACGATAAAAGTCAGGGTAACGTCTTGGATCCTATTTTTCCCTATCCCTTTTTTTTCTTTTTTTTTCCCCCTTTTTTTCCCCCTCTTTCTCTTTTTTCTCTAAACTCTTTTTTTTTTCCCCTTTTTTTCCCCTGTATTTCCCCCTTATTTTTTCCCACTACTTTTCATTTTCTTTTTTTCCCCCCAAATTTCCCCGTTGTTTTCAATTTTCCCCCCTTTTTTTTGGGATGTCAAACCCCTCCTAAAAGGGGTTTTTGACATTGATGTTTTTGACAAATTTTGTTTTTTTTGATTCCCTAATAAATTTTTTCCCATATTCTGCCTACTATATCTTTTAAAATTTTTTTCTTTTTTTCCCCTTTTCCCCTTTTTTCCTTTCTTTTGTCTTTGCCATTATTTCCCTTCTTCCCCCGCTTTTGCCCTTTCATTTCTGGTTTTCTCTCCACACGGACGCTGGGTGCGCTATTGCGCATTTTCCGGCCCCCATCTGGACTTAAAATTTCCCATGGGGACGCTAAACCCCAAAGGGGTCGTTTTTCCGCTTTACGACTTCCGGGTTTTACTGTCTTTAACGCTAAAATTGGGGGCCCACTTTAAAACCGCGCCACATACCGGCCCCTAACCCCGGGTCCCACTATTCCCAAGGGCAAAGGGCCCCTTTTACACAACCCCTTTCAGCTCTTTTGGTTAAAACTCCCTTTTTTTTCTTATAGGGCAAAACAGGGATTTCCCTTTGCAAAAAAACCAACCCTTTTTATACCCAAGAAAAAGTTATATCTGATTTCCCTAAAAACATCACTTTTGGGGTTTTAAAGTAAGTTTTGCTTTTTCTTTCCCTTTTTTTTGGCCCTTTAAACCCCATGCTGCGAATTTTTTTTGTAATATTTATAAAAATAAATACTTTTTTCCCCCCTATATAAAATATTTTTTTGCCCTTTATTGGGTTTTTATCAAAGCCCTTTTAACTACACCCCGAAAAATTGTATATACTTTGTTTCATTGTATATCTTTTTTTTGTTTTCCCTTTTTAAATAAAGTTTTTAAAAAAAATAGTCTTTTAAAATGTTCATCTTTTTTACTTACTTATCTGTATATATGTTTTATTGATTTAAGTTTTCTATTTCATTTTTTTAGTGACATTTGATAAAGGGGCTTTCGGGCCGAAAGTCATAATTATATCAAATCCCTGGTTTTTGGGTATACCAAAATTTTTTTGGGGCCTGTAACACTTTTTTTTAAATAAATGAATTTTTTTTGCAACATAAAAATTTGCTCTTTAGTGCAGGGCAATTCTACTCTACAAAGAAATTTTAAACACAACATATTTTGTATTGGGTGGGGCCCGCTTTTCTGCAGAAACAACCCTTAATTCACACAGGCAGTCTGTTTTTCCCAAAAATTTTCCCCGTATAACTGCGGGGGTGTCTCTCTCTCCTTAAAAGACACCAAATTGCCCCCTCCCACCACAGCCCCGGGCAGCAACACTTTACAAAACAAGGCCTCTGCCCTTTAAAATTCTGCTGAACAAGTCTCTTGATGCAAAGAAAACCCCCGCACTGGGTCTCATTATGCCCCCTTGGACCACCAAGTCTCTCATAGTCACTCTCTTCAGGGGGCAGTCCTTTCCCACACGGAACAACCCGTAAAAGGGCACCTTTCCCCTTCCCTTTAAAACACCTTTTCCAACACAACTAACCTTCACAGTCCTATGCACTTGCAAAAATTTTTTCTGCACCACTTCTTTCACCACACCCATTAAACCAATTTTTGCAACACTGCGCCAAAACTGCCTTCGCATACTTTCCCCCCTTTCCCCCAAAATTGAAAAACTCACATCTTCGGGCCCATCCTTGGGGCCGTCCCCGGGGTTTTCCCTTTGCTCCGGGTTTGAGCTTTGGTAAAAGGAAAATTTTCAAAAGGGTGACACCGGGGTTTTCCCTTTAAGCCTGGGCTCCACCAGCTTTATTTTACAACAAAAAAACGTAAACAGTATAAATAAAAATAAACCCCAAAGGGTGTCCCCCAGCCACTAACTACACATTTCAATAAGACCCCCTCTTTAAAACCTGAAACCCGGAAAAAAACGTCCACACAGTACAATTTTTCATATTTCTTCAGACCTTTTCCTCAAGCCTGGGGGAAAAAGCCCCCTCCTCAGCCCCCTTTTCTACCACTCTGGTAGCAACCACACCCCCCGATTACCTGGGGAAGGGCCAGGGTTTTTTAAAAGGCCCAGGGATTTTTCCAAAACCCCCCCGGGCATGGAACGTGGTACGGGAACCCACCCAACCGCTTATCGGTCCCCCGGGAAACCCCCCATTACTAGCCGCATTTCAGCCTGTAGCTTCCCCCGGGGCAAGTAACCTTGGTTACTGAAAGCCAAAATAGTTTTCCCTTTCCCCCCCCAAAACCAGGTTTTTGGTGGCACATCTGGCAGCCGTATTCTGCTGTATTCCACCTAGTGGCCCCCCCAAACAAACGACTGCCTTCAATCGCTCTTTCCACACCCCCTTTAAAAAAAAACCCCTATTTTCTCATAACAAAACTACAGTTAAAATTTTTACTAAAAAAGGACACATAATTGGGTTTTGAAACCAAACCCCAAAAAATTTTTAAAACTAAAAAATTTTAATTTTCCCCCCACAAAATGAATAATAAAACAATAAAAAATTTTACATCCTGCTTCGCAAAAAAGGAAAATGTGATCAAAAAGTCCCTTTTATCCCTAAAATTTTGCCAAAAAAACAAATTTTTGAAAAAAACTTAAATCATAATGTAATAATTTCAAAAAAAATATTTTTTAAAATTTTTAGGGAGTAAAAAATAATATAAAAACTTACAATTTTTGTAAGTCCAAATTTTATTGACTATTGTTTTGCAGTCAAATTTTTTTTTTTTTATTTCCCACCATTCCCAAAAAATTGACACAAATTTTTAAAAAGGGTTTTTAATATAGAATTTTTAACCAAAGTAAAACATTAAAAAATAAAACCCTCTTTATACAGCTACAGGTTTAAAAAAAAAAATTAAAAATTTTTTGGGTTTTTCAATGCAGTGATGAAAATGTGTCCCCAAAAACCAAATTAAACACCCAGCATTTTTTGTCGTAAAAAGTAGCTTTTGTTTACTAACCCCGCCTTCATTTATACAGTGTAGAAAAAGATTTTTGGGTCCTGTATTTCATAGGGGCTATGAAAGGCCAAAAATTAATAACCGTTATAAATGGGCAAATTTTTTTATAACCACAATTACTACATGGGCTTTGTCCATGGTTATGCATTAAATTTAAAGATAATTTAGGGGCCCCTTTTGGAATTTACCCCCCCATATTACTGCTTACACTAATAAAAAACAGATTAATCTTTAATAACCCAGTGTTTAGCCCATTGCGTTGGGATAACGAGATCATCGATAGTCATAGTCGGCCCCAAAACGATAAGGGGTTTTTTTGGGTAGTTAGCGTTTGATTTTTGAGCGATGCCATTAAAGTCTATGGGAGAGCAACAAAACCCTTCATTTTTAACCCCCCCCCAAACAAGGGTTTGGGGAAAAATGAAATTAACATCCACAACATCAAAAGGGGGAAAATTTTTTCTACATCTTAGGCAACACACTTTTTTTATAAAAATCACGAACCTTTCAATTTTACCTGGGGGGAATAAAATTTCGTTTTAAAATTTTCGTGGAAAGCTCGTCAAGAACAAACTGGGGGTGCCAAAAATCAAAAAACACGATCTGTTTTTTGTTTTTGATAATAAAAACGGTAAATTTTTTCACCTTTCAATTTTACCTGTGGGAATATAAAAAATTTCTGTTTTAAGGGTTTAAGTAGATGCTGGGGTCAAAGAACAATGCTGGGTGCCAAAAATCAAAAAAACCCCGTAACTTTTTTGTTTGGAAACCCTAAACGGTTTTTTTTTGCAAACCTTTTTTTAATTCCCCCTGTGGGGAATAAAGAATTTCTGTTTTAAGATTTTTTAAAAAAAAAAAGAGAAAACAAACAGGCGCACCATTGAAAGTATTATAAATAATATAATCGTGCCTAGTTTTTTGGGATGCTTTCCCCTATGGTTGTGCATTTGGGTCCGAGGCAAACTCTCGTAAAAGCTTAAGTTTCTCCAAACGTTAAAAGTTGGGGGGATAAAGGCTGCCTGGGGTCTTGGTTTCCCCCTGCGTAAACCACCGTGGGATTAAATAGAAAAACAAAAACAAGGAAATTGCGGCGCGCGTTTCTTTAAAAAGGGAAGTGAAATTAGGATAAGCTATAGTTTTAATTTTTTAAAAATTTTGAGACAATGGTTTTCAATTCATAAAACAAAAATTAAAAAAGCCCGAAACCCTTTCGCATGGGGGGATCCAAAGCCCTTTTTCAGGGGGGGCAGATACAAACAATTTTTGGGGGGAATATATAGAGAACATATTTTGAAAAAAAAACAAAAAATGATGCAAACAACTTACAACTGCAGAGATTCGCTTTTTACAGATCAAAGGGGGCATACAGCTATAACGTGATTTCAAATTGGGGGTTTAGAACCGGGCAAACACTCTATCTCGTTCAATATTGGAATGGTTCAGGAAGATACATGGTTTTTACTAAAAATAAAACCCTGTTTCCAGTTGGGAAATTTAGTAAGTAATTTTTGTGTAAGTTTTGTTGACTGGGAAAGCAAACTTGCGAGGGAAGGGTTTCCCCTTTCTCGCAAGTTTTCATTCCACAACACCCTCTTCCCAAAATTTCGTATTTTAAATTTTTAAATTCCCGGGCCTTTTTGTAATTAAGGAAACCATGTTCTTTCCGGGAATCCCCCTTTTCCCAAACATTGACACGAACTAGAGTGATTGAAGGTGTCGAAACCCTTTGAAATGCACCTTTTTTAAAAGGGGGTTTATGAAAACCCCTTTTATCTTAAACGAAAAACTCTGCAGTTAAATTGATGCATCAAATTTTTTTGTTTTTTTTTTTCACATACTGTTCTCTTTATATTCTCCCCCCATTGTTTGTATCTGCACCCTGAAAAGCATGGACTCACCAAACGAAAAGCTCGGGGGGTTTTTTTTTAAACTTTTTTTTTTTGAGAAATAAAGGGCCCCCTATTTTTTAAAAAATTATTTAAATATAAACTTACTCCTAATCTCGGGATTGCCTTTTTATAGAACGCCCCGCAATTTTTCCTGGTTTTTTTTTTTATTCTGTTTTTAAAATTTCGTAGATGCTGCGTCAAAGAAAAAATTTCTGGGGTCAAAAGTAAAAAAAAAAGTTTCTGTTTTTGTTTTGAAAATAATTTTAAAGGTTTTTTTGAAATTTTAATTTACCATTTGGGTAAATTTAGAATTGCTGGTTTTTTTAAAATTTAGTAGATGCTTTCTCAAAAAAAGAACAATGCTGGGTGTGCAAAAAACAAAAAACACATTTTTCTGTTATTTTTTGATAAATTAAAAGGTTTTTTTTGCACCTTTCAATTCAAATGGGTAAAAAAATTGCTTTTTAAAATTTAGTAAAATGCTGCTAATTTTAAAAAATGCTGGGGGTGAAAAAGTCAAAAAAAAACTTTAAATGTTTTGTTTGATATAATAAACGGGATTTTTTCACCTTTCCCAATTTACCCTTTGAATATAGAATTTTCTTTTTTTAAATTTTTCGTAGATGCTGCCAAAGACAATGCTGGGTTTCGCCCAAATAAAAAAACTTTTAAATTTTGAGTTTTCGTACGATACCGGTATTTTTTGGGAACAAAACAACCGTGGCTGAAATACAAGATTGCTGGGTTGAATTTAACTGCAAAAGGGGGAAAATACCCCAAAAGTACAAGGTTTTAATGGGTTTAAAAATTTTAAAATGAACCCTATCGAAAAAGAAAACTATAATTTAAAAATGGGTTTTGCAGCAAACAAAGAACCCATTTACTAAAATGAAGGGATCCAATTAAATTCAGGCCCGCCCCCCAAATCCAGGAAAAATTTTAAAAAACAAACTGTTAATAATAAAGATATTCCCATAAAAATGGCTCACAAAGTCTTGGGGAACTTAATCCCGTGTTCTTTATAGATAGGGGCTTTCTGTGTTTAAAACCGCGGGCCCCCCCCCCCCCCCCCCTCCCACCGCCTGGAATTTTCAGCGGTAGATGCTGCTTTTAAATTCTTTAGCTAACTACATAAAAACTTTAAATCCCCTAAAACTAAAAAATTGGGAAAATTTACAGCTAATAATAAGGTTTCTTGTTCAGAAATTAAAATAATTTATTTTGTGGGGGTTTGGCCACAAGGGAAGGGGCGGTCCTACCCTATTTAACGCTTTAAACACTGAGGGTGAAAAGGGAAAAGTTTTTTCTATTTTAAAAAGAGGGCATTTTTTTTCCAAACCCAAAACAAACCAACACATCACCCATTTAAGGACGTGCAACCCCCACATTCCCCCCTGACTATTCTGTAATCCCCATTTGTGGCGCCCAAAAATTTCAGGGAGCGAAAAAAGGGGGCGATCTTTAAAAAATTGTTTTCACAATTTTAACCTTAATTATCGCATATCTGGGAAAAATTTGGTTTACAAAAAAACCTTTGCCGATTTAACCCTTTTTCGATAAAAATCGCCCCTTTAACCTATTTAAAAACTTTTAAAGGCTTGTATCCCCAAATTTTCACCACCAAAATTGCATTTCGGGTAGATCATTTCCCTTGGGAAAATTTAAAAGCCCAAAACTTTCCTTTGGGCCAGTTTTCCCCAAATCAAAAAAAAAAGGTCCCAAAAAGGGGAAAAACATATATTCCCAAAGGGAAAAATAAGAAAAAGGGAAAAACAACATCCCGTTTCCCCCCAAAAAAAAACCTAGGGCAAAAGGGAAATTGGGTTTAAATCTTACCACAAAATCTAAAGGGTTAAAAATAAATTTTTAATTTTTTTTTCTTCTTCATTATGCTTACCTTTTATTTAATTTATATTTTTCGGGTTTGGGTGTAAATGGGCCCTTCCCCCTATAAATTAAAAAAACAAAAAAAAGGCCCATGCTTTTTTGCTTTAAAGGGGGTTTTTCCCATAGGCTTTGTCTACTGCACAAGGGCCCGCTCTAAAACTAGCTTTAAGCCGGCTTTTTTCCCGAGAAAAAGTGGCCCTCCCTTTTCCCCAAATTTAATCTATGGGGGCTCAGCACTTTTTATTTTTTTAAAAATTTAGGGGGTTCCCAAAGAAAACAATAAGAAGGTTCCCAGGTGCCACCCTCCTAATTTTCATTTAAATGGCGGTCACTGCTAATGTCAGTAAACTTGCTTGGTGAGAAAACCATTTAAGGGATGTTTCATTCCAAAATGGTTTGGGAATTTTTCCCGTGTTTCCCTTGGGAAATAGTACATCTGCACCCTTTTCATTTACCCAATAAGCAGTTTTGGACAAAATTTTGTAGAGCGTGGGGGTTTCAAAAAATTTTTTCCTACCCCTTAGATTGCCCCCAAATTATTAAATTTTTTTTTAGCCACAACTTAAATGTATTTTATTGAATTTTTATTAATATAAAAAACAAAATTTAAAAAAAAAAAGAAAAGGGAAAAAATTGGGCC
>JAODAL010009142.1:0-37500 GCA_025379985.1 Phyllomedusa bahiana
GGGGTGGGGTCCTCTAATCCCGCCCCTCCCATGGTGCTCGGGGCTCCCTGCTCTCAAGCAGCTTCCTATGAAGCTAGGAGAGCATTGCTAGGCCGCGGCCAGGAGACGCTACCCTGATACCTCCTTACAAATATAATGAGAGGTTGAAGAACTGAAGCGCGGGGCTGGGACACGGACCCCATTAGCGGGAATGACCCACCAAAAACTGGAGGGTTGGCAACTATGCTGTAAAGAGGTTAAAGGGGTTGTCTCACTACAAAGATTGCTTTTTTTGTTAAAGATCTTCCAAAAACAAGTCACTTTGCAATATATGTCCATTAACAGTGTCCTACCTATTCCTAGATATTCCCTCTTGTATGGGCTGCATCAGCTCCTCAGATAACTATAGCTACAGTCCTGTTCAATCTCTCCTGATAGGCTGCCAGCACTGGTTGCTATAGTTACAGACCTGGCTTCTACTGCAGCCTAATAGAAGCCTGTAAATATGCCCCTAAAATCAAAGTGAAAGCAAGAAAACAGGACTGACTTAAAGGGGTTGTCTCACTACAAGGATTGCTTTATATGTTAAAGATCTTGCAAAAACAAGTCACTTTGCAATATATGTCCATTAACAGTGACCAACCTATTCTGAGATATCCCCTCCTATATGGGCTGCATCAGCTCCTCAGGTCGCTATAGCTACAGACCTGTTTGATCTCTCATGATAGGCTGCCAGCACTGGTTGCTATAGCTACAGACCTGGCTTCTACTGCAGCCTAGTGGAAGCCAGTAAACACGCCCCTGAATTAAAAGTGAAGCCAAGAAAACAGGACTGAGGTCAGATGAATCAATGTAGTGAGACAACCCCTTTAAGATGAATCAACGTCGTGAGACAACCCCTTTAATTAATTTCCACTCAATCTTATTTACATTCACCTTCCACTCAGGTGGCAAACTGAGCATAAATCACACCCCAAAACAGTCCAGGCACCCCAAGAATATACATTGCCCCCACTTTCCTCAATACTCAAAATTGAAGGGAAGGAATTCGTCATCCACAAACACCTCTCACTGGCACTTTCAAAGTTAAAACATTCTAATGAAACACTGCTGTCTAACAGTCACAGGGTTAAACACTAACACTGCTCTCCAGCAGTCACAGGGTTAAACACTTTAATCGAGGCTATGGATTCGAAGGCCATGTCCCCACTGCACGGGTTTTCGGCCGTTTTTTCAGCCGGTTTGCGGTTTTTCAGACCGCCTGAAAAACCGGCCGAAAATGAGCACAATGGGGCTCTATGGAAAACCCATGCAGCAGTCCCCACTGCACGGGTTTTCCGCCCGACGGTTTTGCCGCCGGCAAAACATTGAACATGTTCATTCTTCCGTCCGGCTTCCGGACGGAATATGAACAATTCAATGGGAGGGGAGAGGGCTGTTCTCCACTCGTCGCGGAGAAAAGCCGGCCCCGCCGCGGCCGCAAAACCGGACAAATACCGGCCGGTTTGTCCACTGCCATGGGGATGCGCCCTTAAGGTGCTTTCACACGGAGCGTTTTTTGTGCAGAAATGTACAGAATTAATTGCTGTGCCTTTCTGCACAAAAAAAAACACATCCAAAAACGCACCCAAAAACACACATAAAATATAAAGAGGCTTCTGGTACACTAATAAAATTACACATCCCATACTCACTTCCACTTTCATATGGCTTGTCATCTCCTCCAAATCTTTATATACTTCTGGATGCTGCAGTAACAATTGAACAGCCCATGACCAATGCAGCCCTCAGTGGCTGCAACGATCTCAGGCTGACCGCAGCAATTGAATGTGATTAGAAGAAAAGGAGGAGACGGAGGTATTTTTTTTTATCAGTGCACCAGCAGCCTATTTATAATTAATAAAAAATACAGTCCCTTTAGGGTGCGTTCAAATGGCAAAGACCAAATACTGGTCAGATTTCCCAACCGGTATTTAGTCTTTTTTTTGTCCGTAGTTTGCAGATTCAGGCCCTCCCCTTTTGCACCCACATGTTCATGTCCTGCTTGAAAATTGGGCGGAAGAATGATCATGTTCTAAGTTTTCCGGGAACACTGGCAGTGTAAAAAACCATCCGGCGAAAAATCTGTGCACTGGGGACTGCTGAACGGATTTTCTATTAAAGTCTATGGAGCAGCGTTGCATGTCGGTTTTCAGATGGGTTCTAAAACCATCTGAAAAACTGACCAATCAGCCTTGCCGTTGGGACATGCCCTTAAAGGGGTTGTCTCACTATAAGGATTGCTTTTTATGTTAAAGATCTTGCAAAAAGTCCCTTTTCAATATATGTCCATTAACAGTGTCCTACCTATTCCTAGATATCCCCTCTTGTATGTGGGCTGCATCAGCTCTTCAGTTCGCTATAGCGACAGACCTGTTTACTCTGTCATGATAGGCTGCCAGCGCTGGTTACTATAGCTACAGACCTGATTTCAAAATGAAACAAAGAGAATAGGACTGAGGTAAGATGAATCAATGTAGTGAGACAACCCCTTTAACCTATTTATGTCACAGTTTTTAATAACATTTAATTTCATCATCGCCATGCAAAATCTGTAACATACTAACTTTTCTTACAACATAGCTATAGGACGCTTGTCTTTTTGCAGGTTCAAACAAAAGTTAAAAGTTGTATTTTTAATAGCACCACTTAATGTACCAATATAACATGGGGTGGAGTAGAAAAAAAACTGAGTTATCCCATTATTATTGGATCTAATTTTTAGGGAGTTTACAATGCAATACAAATGACATGATGGCAAGTCACAGCAATATCAAATTTATATAGTTTTTGTTATGTCTGTGTGTTTGGTATGTCTGAGCTACATTTCAAATCACTTTTTATTTTTGCATTGGTTTTCATTTGTTAGATTCTCAGTAACGGATACTAGCACTATCATTTTGATATTCACTGAACATGCCAACAAAAAAAAAAAGTTAATTGACGAAAAGAGAAATATGAGCAAAAGGAATATGTCTGTAAAAAAAAATAATCTAAGGTTTGACCAGACCTTATATATCTAGATATCCAGTGCCACAGACTTCAGGTGCTGTCCTGGGTGATTTGTACATTTCCTGTTTAGGGATCCAATTCAGTTAGTTCTGCTGATTCGGCTGTTAAATTTATATCTGGACCTCAGAGCCAGGGGAAAGGAAAAATCTACAGAAGAAGGCAGTAACCCCTATTAGGTAGACACCAATTGCCTTACATTAGAGAAAAGATTCCTTCTGACTCCAAATATGACAATCAGAAAAAATCCCTGGAACAACGACCCTTTTCCAGAATCCATTGCCCATAACTAGTTATATTAAATTTTTAAAGTAAGGCATTTAGGGCCTTCTTAAGTTTGTTCAATGAATCAACCATTACAATTTCTAGTGACAGAGTCTTTAATGATGGTGAAACTGTTTTATCTCAATCAAATAGATGAGGGGGTTAATCATGATGTGATTGTTATTATGGGAAACTTTAACTACCCAGACATAAATTAGGAAACTGAAACCTGTGGCTCTCATAAAGGAAACCGTTTTTGTCAACAACTAAAGATAAATACCTTTCCCAACTGGTGCAGGAGTCGACTAGACTTAATATTGACGAATAGACCTGACAGAGTAACAAAGGTTAAGGTTGGGGGGCACCTAGGAAATAGTGACCACAATATAATAAATTTCCATTTATCCTACAATAGAGTATTTTGTCGGGAAGCCACAGAAACACTGAATTTCAGGAAGGCAATTTTAATCTGCCTCGAGAGGCCCTAAACTGGATTCACTACAAAAATAATAGAACATATAATAAATGGGAGATCTTTAACCCGTTAACGACCATGGACATATGAGTACGTCCTAGGATTGCTAAAGGACTTTGTAGCGAGATCACTGTAAATGGCGGTTAAGGCGTGGGATGGTGCCAGCACCACCCCGTGCTGTTTATCCCTTTAGACGCCGCAGCAAACATGGGCGGGGCATCTATGAGAAATGGTGTCACGCACCGTTCCTCACTCCGATCTGAGCTCCTCTGGCAAAATCGCGGGGTTCTGATTGGTTAACATGGCAGCTGGAGACCTTGTCAAGGCTCCATCGCTGCCATGTTTTCAGTTTTACTACTTCCTGCCCCTGACAGGAAGCAGTGAAACCGACATATTGGTACACCCTAGTGCATTGTTCACACAATGCATTAGGTTGTAGAAACGATCACACCCCCTAGTGGTGAAGCGCCCTAGGGTGACTCAAAGTTACAGTAAAAAATCACCCCCTTTTTGCCGTTTTACAAAAAAATAAAAAACATATTTGCTATCGCCATTTCCGAAAAAGACCGTTCTATTAAAATACATCACAATTTATCACATACGCTGAACACTGTAGAAGAAAAGAAATATCAAATACCAAAACTGCATTTTTTTGGTCATTTTACGTTCTCTAAAAATTGGAATAAAATTGATCAAAAAAGATGCATGTATTCCAATCCGATACAAATAAAAAGTACACTTCACGACTCAAATTTCAAAAATCTAAAATGTTTGGAATTTTTTTATGGTACCAAAACATAACAAAAAACCCACATGTTTGGTGTTGCTGGAATCATATCAATCTGTAGAATACAGGGAACACATCACATACCGGAGAGTAAATGCCCTAAAAAAAACCAAACATGACTCAACATGACTTTTTTTCATATTTTGTCCCACTTGGAATTTTATGCGGTTTTCCAGTATATTCTATAGTACAGTGAATAACACCATTAGAAAGTACATCTTGTCCCGCAAAATAAAAGCCCTCATATGTCTATGTAGATGAAAAAAATTAAAAAGTTATGGCTCTGGGAAGGCGAGGAGGAAAAAATAAACGTATAAATCCTAAAAAACGCAAGGTCCTTAAGGAGTTAAAATAGAAGACTAAAATACAAACATTTTCTCAGATATGCTTCATTAGGAAAATCAAAGCATTTCACCTGTAATTCAGTATTTAAATAAAGCGCTGGCCCTTTAAGACAGGTCTGAAGTCGGGCCAAGCCAGCACATGACAGCTTTATGAATCACTATGTGTCAAAGTAACTGTTTCTGAGCTGGAAGAATCCACTGTGCAGGGGGGAGCCTGTAAGTCTACATCATGTGCACACCAGCAGCAGTGTAATATAGATGCCTGTGTGCTATGGAGGAGGAGCTGCAGCAAGAGGTAACCTCTGTCACACTATGTCCTCAGTGTGCTGTGCCTGCTGTACTGTATGTAGTGAGAGACTCAGATTACCGTGTACAAGCAGCTATGTCCTCAGCTCCCTCTGCACAGTTGGTATCTCCCACAGCATTCTGCAGGATCTCCTGAGTTACAAAGTGAAAGTAAAACCTGTTCCCCTGTAATAATGAGGTTTGGATTGTTAATGAAAAGTTTTATAATTTATTACTAAAAATTTTTTTGGGGTTTTTGTGTGGAGTGGATTTTTTTTAAGCACCCCTGGGGGAATAAAAGATTAAAAAACGGGGAAAAAAAACAATGGATAAAAGAAAGTAAAAAAGGCAATAAATAAGAAAAAAAAACGTTTCAGTACTTAAAAGGGGGGCAGTGGGGAGGCCAAAAAAGTGAAAAGAAAAAATAAAATATGTAAAATAAGATAAAAGGCAGAAAGCTGGAGACAGAAAGGCAGATTGCCCCAAAGGAGTAAAACTAACCCCAAAAATTTTTAACTATATAAATAGTAAAAAGATTGAAACAAAAAATGTTGGCCCTTTAAAAAGTAATCAGGGAGGTATTGTAGAGAGTGATGAGGAGAAAGCAAACCTATTTAAAAAAATTTCTCCACTGTAGTTACTATGGAAAAAAACCTTCCTGTTGATGAGCAGAGGGATGAGGTAAACTCCACCTTAAATGTTTCTTCTCTAACCTGTCACAGTTCACGCCGCGGCCCCTGCCTTGGACCGTCAGCGTGTCCATGCCTTCCTTGTACTTACTTCCTGGGGTCCTGTGCGTGCTCTGCGCCTCCCAGGGCGCGCGCGCACCAGCTTCCTGCCCTTCATTGGGTCTGTGTCTTCCTCTTGACCTGTGACCTCTGGCTATAAGAGGAACTTTCTCCCTTTGCTATGGGTCAGTCCATTGTTGAGCCTCATGCATAGTGATACTGTGTCCATCTGAGCTCCTGCCAGCTTCTCTAGACTTAACCCCCGAGATGCCTGGTCCAGTTCCTGCTGTACACCAGAGCTCTTGACCACCTGTTTTTCGTCTTCTGCTGTCCCAGTACCCGTCCAGTACCTGCTGTGTTTCTGCTGTCCTTGGACTCATACGTTTACCTGCTGTATCCTGGCGTTATACCCGTCTAGTTACCTGCTGTTATACCTGTTACCTGCTGTATCCTGCCGTTATACAGTCCAGTTTACCTGCTGTATCGCTGTTTTTACCAGCCCGGGTTTTTCCTGCTGTATCCTGCTGCATACGTTTTCCTGCTGTACCCGTCTACCACCGCTTCTGTGCCTGGAGTTCCTGTCCTGCACCTCGGCTGTCACCGCAGGTAGCCATGTCAGGGGTAGCGACCTAGGAGTTCCCTGCAGCAAAGTCCGTCCTGCTTTGCAGCGGGCTCCGGTGAAGACCGGGGGTACCTTAGACTCCGCTCCCTGGCGTGGATCTCTATATACCAAATCTCCACGGTGGTGATCCCCGGGGGAAAAAACACCCGATACCGGGGAATGGGGCCGAAAAAGCCCCCATGGTGACGTGCATCCCCCAGGAAGAAGGGGAAAGCTTCACCTTAACAAAAATGAAAAAAAACCCAAACACCAGGTCCTAAAAATACCCCCCTTTCCCCGGGGGGAAAAAAAGGGTAATGGGGAAAAACAGGCCCCTATTTTTAATATTTTGGACTGTATAATAATGGGGGTATGCCCCAAAGGTTTGGGCCCAAAATAGCAAATGGGTGCTAAAATTCAAAAGGGGTTTCAAAAAGTGACCCTGGAAACTATGGGCCCGGTTAATTTTTAAAACCCAACTGTTTGTGGTAAAATTTTTTGAAGGTTTTCTAAGAGATCCGGGAGTATTTCACTGAAAAAAAAATGTATAACCCCTTTTCAGTTTGGGTTTTTATGAAAGGATGGGTCCTGTCAAACAAAATCTCATCAACTTCTTTAGGAGGTTATTTCTAGACTGGCCCAAGGGTGGGGGCCATTTGGATGCCCATATATCAAGATTTTTCAAAAGCATTTGTTTCCTGTCCACTTTAAAAAAGGGTTGGTATGTAAAATGAAATGCTTGGGTTTGGGGAAAAAATGTTGCAAGTGGGTAAGAAAACAAAGGGTGGGGGGATTAAGGGTTTACATACTCAGTTTGGGATCCTTTTTTTATTTCGGGATACCAAGGGTTTAGTAGGGGGCCCCACCCAAATTTTAATTTTTCCCTTTAAATGCCCTTTAAACACATGGATTGCACAGTAAAATATCAATTTTTGCATAGGGAAAAAAAGCAATGTAAATAATCAAAAAAATTTAGAGGTAATGTGTTATTAAAAAGGGGAATCGGGGATAAGTTGGAGATCTGGTCAGAGAAGTGGCAGATGAGGTGTAACACAGATAAATGCAGGAAAATAAATTCCATGATCACTTGTTAAATGGAAAAAACACTGGGTAACAGTGACATGGAGAAGGAAATGGGAATCCTAGTGGACAGTAAACTTAATTGTATAGTAAATAAAATAATCAGGACAGCAGCGAAGTCCTATTCTTCCGTTTTGTCAACACTTTCAAATGCAACAGATCGCCAGAAATTGAGGAAGGCCCATCCCTCATATCCACAGAAAAAATACGAAATGGCGCAAAAACAAAAGAGGGCTTTGCTTGAGTGAGACTTGTTGTGAGTTGAAACGTTGCTGCATTTTTGTACTCTGGGATTTTTGAAATAAAAGAACACTGATGCTGACGCCAATTTATATTTTTTCTAAGTAAACTTAATTGTGGGCAGGGAGCCCTTACCAAAGGGAAAAGGGCATTAATTTGTACTTTGTAAGCCTCGTTATTTTCTTTGGTTTTTTAAAAAAGGTTATGGGGTGTAAATTTAAAAGGGGGAAAAGAGGCACACGATGACAACGCATTCTCTCATTAAACAAGTCAATGGTTTAGGACCACACAAGGAATATTTGTAAAGTTCTAGGCACCCGTGCACCGGAAAAAACATTGTAATCTCAAACAGGGTTTAAAGGGGGGCTAAAAAAATTTAAAAAAAGGATGGGTGGGGTGCAATACCCCCGAAAGATTAGCAAGATTAGGGTTTTTTTTGTTTTGAGAAAAGACAGGCTTTGGGGGGACATAATAAATATGTATAAATCTATTAAAGGTCAATATAGAGATCTCTCCCGAGATCTATTTATTCCCAGGATTGTATCTAGAACAAGGAGGCATCCTCTACGTCTAGAAGAAAGAATTTTTCTACATAAACATAGAACGGGATTCTTTACTGGTAGAGCAGTGAAACTGTGGAACTCTCGGCCAGAGGAACTTGTCATGGTGAATTCACTAACAGAGTTCAATAAGGGTTTAGATGCTTTTCTGGAGTGTAATAATATCCCAAGTTCTAGTGTCTAGGATTCTGGAGAAGGGTCTGGATACATTTCTAGATGTAATATGACAAGTTACAGTGACTAGGATTCTGGAGTAGAGGCGTTGATCCAGGGATTTATTCTGATTGCCAGATTGGAGTCGGGAAGGAATTTTTTCCCTAAAATGAGGACAATTGGCTTCTATCTCATGGTGGGTTTTGTCTTCCTCTGGATCATCACTATAGGACGATAGGCTGAATTTGATGGACGTCTGTCTTTGTTTGGTCTTGCAAATTATGTTACTATATATGACATAGAGTATGCCCCTTATCATGGTTATAGGCCGTGGTGTGAAATCACTAGATGTATCTGCACTGTCCATTTACATATGTGTACACTATAATTATATCACCCATAAACCATCTTTTTTTCAAGCTGAATAATAATTTCAGACTTGATAACCTGTTTTGATGCTGTAATCCACCCAGTCCTTTAACCAATTTAGTCATCTTTCTTTGCACGCGATCCAGCTCAGCTAAGTCGTTATACACCAGTGCCAAAAACTGCACACAATATTCCATGTGTGGCCTCAAAAGTGATTTGTACAGAGGCAAAACTATGAACCTTATGTATGAAAACTGTCTAGCAGTAAAATCAGAGCTCAGCTTTCATTTTATACAGCTCTGGAAAAATAAAAGCCGAGCTCTGATTGTTTTCTATGGGCAACAAAGACAGTCTTACTGCTAGAAAGTTGTTGTACATAAGATGTTATGTCCTTGTCATGAGTATTTATGCCTCCTTTGATGCATCCTATTATTTTATCTGCCTTAGCAGCAGCTGTCTCCAACAGGTCACTAACTTTAAGACTACAGCCCACCAGTATATCGAAGCCTCTCCTATAGGCATCTTTACCCAGTGCACATTTTGATTCCTCTGCCCAAAAGCATGACTTTACATTTATCAACAGGCGTTGGCTGTATATTTTATTTTTTATTAGGGTACTGCTGTCTTATTAGGCCATGTTCACACGGCTTAATTGCGGGGCGTAATTACGCCGTGTGGACGGGGGCGGGGAAGGAGCGGAGGGCCGGCACATAGACTACCATTAAAAAAGCAGCTCCCCTATACCGCTAGTAAAAACCCGTACTTAAACTCCCCCCGCGGGGGATTCCCAGCGGGGAGGAGGAAAGTGATCCCCCCGTTCTCTATGAGAACTGTGGATTCC
This sequence comes from Phyllomedusa bahiana, assembly GCA_025379985.1. Lineage (NCBI taxonomy): Eukaryota > Metazoa > Chordata > Amphibia > Anura > Hylidae > Phyllomedusa > Phyllomedusa bahiana. Next base: position 9,755 of record JAODAL010009142.1, read on the forward strand.
GTAAAGCCTGGGAGGGTTTTTAGCCCCCCCCAATTTTCCCCATAAAGCCGCAATTAAAGGGTTTAAAACGTGCCCCAAAAAAGCCGGTGGGAAAATGGTCTTAAAGTAAAAAAATAATAAAAAATTATATTCACCTTTCCACTCACCATGAATCCACTGCCTCAATGTTCTAAACTGTGACTTCCCCGTTTTCTTTCCCGGTTTCCCTTCCCAAAAAGGGTCGTCACCACTGTGGTCGCTGATTTGGGTGCAGTCCCCATTAGTGTCCTGGGGACCCCGGGTTTGGGGTGAGGCTCTGTCCCCCTTTTAACTGTATTTGCATCTTCAAGAGCAGGATACAGTTGAATAAAATGATGGGGGGCAGAGATTGAAAACTGCCTCTTTAAAATGGGGCTCTTTTACTTTGCCAAATTTGGTTTTTATCCAAACAGTCCTGATGACATCACTGCAATGGTTCCACACGTGGGCAGACCCCGTGCAATAGTTTAAAGGGGTTGAACCTTTTTATAGAGTTTAGGGACAAATGCACTGCCTTACAAGCTCTGTCCCCACTCCCATGGCATGTCTACATGGGGTTTAAATTTTAAAATGCCGTCAGAAATCTGATGGTATTTTAACATCCGCTTACCGCGGTTTTTGGGGCGGGTTTGTGCAAAAAACGAGGTTAGTTTTCAGATTTCGACTGGCCCTGTACATAGAAGTGTATTAGAATCCGCACATGTTCTATATTCTGGTGGAGATCGCGGTTTAGAAAACTGGAAAAATAAAAATCCATGCTGTGTAGACTACAGCTCAGATTTTCTATGGGCACTGGTTACAGATGGATTTTTGCCGATTCTAAATACTGAATCTGCTTAAAAATCAGATGAAAAAACCAGTGCTGTGGGAGACATTTTGGGCCTCTTGTACCCGAAATCTATCCCGTTGGGGTCAATGCTGAAAATACTCCAACACTTTCTGTCACACCCACTCCTAAGATTCGGGTTTTAAAATTTAGGCCCCGGCCGGCCCATATCGCTTTTTTTTGTCTGTCCCCTTTTTTTTCCCTTTACCCGGGGGATTAGTCTAGGCAGGATTAGACAGGGTTAGAGGTATGGCTCAAGGAAAAATCTTGCTGTGTGTGTTATGGGTGTTTTTCCTCTTACCATTCATTGAAAGTTGTGACTTTACCTACTTCTCCAAACTGGAAATATGTGAAACTTTATATTTTGGGTGAACATTGAAATGAACACTAACCTGTCAACAAGCCTGCTTAAAGAGAACCCTTCAGGTAATTTATACTATACTATCTGACAGCAGGATGTGATAGAAGGAGACAGGGCTGTGGTGTTGGTAAGCCAAAGCTCCGACTCCAACTCCGCCTCCTTAATTTCCGAAAACTCCCGACTCCTCGATTTTCCAAACTCTGACTCCGATTCCCACTTCCTCATACACGGCGCATGTTTAAGTGATAACTTTACTGTAGTAAAATGGTAACATCAGGCTTTTATCACCTTATGTTACAATAATGAAGCTATTTAGGTAGAACATACACTGAAAAGCAAAATAGTAAAAAAACTTTTGACTTTCAGGCTCCATACAGTATCTCACTCTCCACTACAGCTGTGAATGTAAGACTACCATCATTTTATAGACAATCTTATACATAAATTTTACTTGCAAGTATTTAGCATCTGCTTAGTTATGCAGATTCTTGTCATGTAACTGCATTGTTACCGTTTTGCTCCTTAAAATCAAAATCTTAATTTTTATTATTTTGTTAGTATTTTGTAAAATAATAGTATTTTGGCTTTCAATACATGCTTGAATCCTTCTGGGCTCTGGATCAGATTCAAGCATGTCTTGACCAAAATCTAATCCCAGGTCTCTTCTACACGTTCCCAATATTGAAGCATACTGCACTTGGGTATGAATACAGCTTTTCCTTCAACTCTACCCACAAGTGTTCGTTTGGGTTGAGGTCTGGGGACTGTGGAGGCCAATTCAGCAACTCTACTTCATTATCAATGAATCATTTCTTCGCCAAACTCAACGTCTGCTTCAGGTCATTGTGCTGCTAGAACACTATGTCGTCCTTTTCATACCCATAGTGCTCGAGTGTAGGAAGTAACTCATCTTGTAGGACACTCACATATAGCTCAGCATTGAGATCAACATCGATCCTGGTCAAGTATCCAACATCTTTGGCTGTGAAACAGCCCCATAGCATCAGGCTTCCTCCACCGAATTTGACAGATTCTTCAACTTCTTGATCCGTTAGTTCCATTCTTCCAAACACATTTGCCCCCATCAGAGTCCGCTATATTGACTTTCATCTCATCGCTCCAAATCACCTCTTTCCAATCTTCCATTTTTCTGACTTTTTTCCAAACTTGAGCCAACGCTTCTTATGACAAGAATTGAAGTTGAGGCTTCTTCACCTTGTTCAGGCCATCATTCCAGACTTGTGTAATTAATGTTGCACAGTGCTTTCATTGACATCTGTGATCTCACTATTACGAAGCATATGAGCCACCTCCACTGCCGTGTTTGTTGCGCCAGTACTGATAGACCTTTTAATGAGCCAACTTGGCTTTTGATTGGATGGACCGACTTAATTTCATATTCTTTCAGCTGTCATGGCCTCACATGATGCAGTTTGGCGATTTTCTTGGCCAAGACACCACTATCGATGAGCTGGATGATGTTGGTTCTCTTTTCTTGGGAAATCTTCTTCATGGCTGCTAATCGATTCGAACCAGTGACCTTATGCTTGAAAATCAACCTAATAACACACTGAGCTATTAGGGAATGTGAGTAATTTGTAGTACACAAGAAGAAAAAGATTGTTCCACCAACTGGAGCAAAACACTAACAACTCAGTTACATTACAAAAATCTGCATAACTAAGCATATGCTAAATAGTTGCAAGTCAAATTTAGCTATGAGGTAGCCAAGATAATTTTCTATTAAATGATGGTAATCTCACATTCAAATGTGGATGGTGAGATACAGAGCCTGAAAGTCACAAGCTCAAAACATTGTTACCCTTTTGCGTGTCAGTGTAAAATAAATTGATTGGATACAACACAAAAAACTTTAATAAATTGCAAATATGCAAAACGCTGTGGGAAGTGGGAAAAACAGTTTTCAACAAAAACGTTCTGAATAACATTTGTGGCGTCTATGAATTTGTTCTGAGAAATAGTATCACCTCCATTACATCTTCCTTCATAGAGTACCTCAAATCTGAACTCATTATTTCCAGGCTAGAGAACGGCCTCTATCCACTAACTTGTGTTGGTGGCAAAGCAGTGACGACAGGGGCAACATCTATTACAATTTCAGAGTATAAAGGAATTGCCTCATGCATAGTCAGTTGTGATGAACGGTTGAACTTTTCTACTTCTTTGAGAGCAAGTGAAAAATTTGCTGAAATCTGGTCAATCTGTTTGCTATGGGAGCAGTATCTTTTCCCCTTTGGTAAAGCTTTGCCTACTTCATGTCATCCAAATACTTTTCAAAATTAAACTCCTTATCTGATGAGGCTGAAGATAAGGGAGCAGTAGCACTGGCATGAACCAGTTCTTATTGCTCTTGGCACTGCATTGAACTAAGTGTACCAATTTATTGGATCTCTCTAGAGGTGTATTGTGCATTTTGGGCGCACAGGTGTTCCATAGTTTTTTTTAGCACTAGCACTGGGCCATGAAAATGGGGGCGGGGGGGAGGGAAATGCCTTTCTGTCATTGTTTTTTGAGCTTTAATTTTACAGCGTTCGCAATGCAGTGTAAATGACATGATAAGTTTATTATGCGAGTCAGTACAATGATATAAATTTTATATAGTTTTATTACTTTCACACAATAGAGATGCATTTATAAAAAATTGTTTTTTTATTTCGTCATAGTCTGACAACCATAACTTTTTTACTGTTCCGTATATAAAGCCGATTATGGGCTTGTTTTTTGCAGGATGAGTTGATGTTTTTATTGGTACCTTTATAGGGTTCATATGATGTTTTGATCACTTTTTATTAAGGTGTTTGTAAGGCGTTTTGAACAAAATACAGCAATCCTGGTAGTTTTTTATTTTTCACAGTGGTCACTGTGCGGTATAAATGACATGCTAGCTTTACTCAGCAGGTCAATACGATTACAGCGATAACCAATTTGCATATTTTTTTCAGGTTTTACTTAATAAAAATACTTCTATTCAAAAAGGAAAACATGCTTTTGCATCGCCATGGTCTGAGAGCCATAACTTTTTTATTTTTCTGTGCACTGAGATGTGTCTAAGCTTGTTTTTTGGGGGATGAGTTGACATTTTTCTTGGTATCATTTTTTTGGGGGACAAGGCTTTTTGATCGCTTTTAAATCCGTTTTTTGGAAGGCAGGGTGAAGAAAATACTGCAATCCTAGTAGTGTTTTTAAATTTTATGTTTAACAAGACTCCCCGTGCAGTAGTTAGTTTTACTCCCTGGATTGAGACGATTATCAATTTGTAATTTTTTTTATGTTGAAGCGCTTTAAAAAAAAGAAAAAAAAAAGTGTAAGTGCTTTTTTTGCGGGATGAACTGACATTTTAATTGGCACCACTTTGACGTTTATATGAGTTTTTGATCACTTTCTATTCCATTTTATGTGCTGTAGAATGAACAAAAATCACAATTCAGTGATTTTTTTTACAGCATTCACTGTGAAGGTTTATTAATATGACAGATTTATAGGGCAGGTCTTTATGCACGCGCCGATACCAAGTATGATTACTTTATTTATTTTTTATCTTTTTGGGGGTTATTGTCGTTTGTAAGGGTGAAAAGGGTGGTGTACGAGTTTTAATTTTATTTTTCGTGTTTGTGTTTTATTTTTTCACTTTCCCCCATAAGGGACTTGTATCAGTGATTCTCAGATCACTGATACAATAGAGATCAGCACATAGCAGAACTGTCAGTCACCATACCCGGCAATGCCCACAATTGCATTTTTCTGGTCATTTCAGGTCCCCTAAAATTAGAATAAAAAGTGATCAAAAAGTCACATCTATCCCAACGTGGTACCCAACAAAAAGTACACTTTAGTCCATAAAAAATGCACCCTCATTCCATTTCAGAGGTGGAAGTACAAAGTTATTAATCGTACAATGAAAACCCTACATATTTGATAATGCCAGAATTGTATCAACTTGCAGAATACAGATAATAAATATTTTTTACCGAAAAGTAAACGCTGTAAAAACAAAACCCACTCAAACTTGGCCAAGTACTTTTTTTTCACATTTCACCCCACTAAGAATATACTTTCGGTTTCCCAGTACATTATATGGTACGGTCACTGGCCCCATTAAAAAGTACGTCTTGTCCTGCAAAAAACAAGCTCTCATATGTCTATGTAGATGGAAAAATAAAAAAATGATGGCTCTTGGAAGACGGGGAGAAAAAAAAATGAAGAGCCATATTATTATGACCGGCTATCAGGAAGTGGTTAAGCAGGATTTCTCCTCTGTACACAGTCTGATACAGAGAAAGCCATCACTGTATGTGGGCGGGGAAAGCAGGACTCCCACTATCTTTAAAGGAGTCCTATCAGTATATTCTCTACTTTTTACTCAGAATTCTTGCTTCAATATATAAAAACATATATATATCACAGAGCTCAGCTTCTCTCCCTTTTCTCAGAAATGGCAGCAAAAAACCACCTGACAGAGTCCCTTTAAATCCATAATAGAAGCGTATATAAACAACTTTGTACTATATATTACTGGAGAAAATGCTTTTTTTCTGCACTTATCAGACTTCTCGATCCCTTAAAGGGGTTGTCTAGCTACAATGATTGGGTTTTAATTAAAAGATATTTAAAAAACAAGCAGCTTTGCAATATATGTTCATTACAAATGTCCTACTGATTTTGAGTTATCCCTGTTAGTAGTAGTGCATCAGCTCCTGAAATCACTATAGCAGCAGACCTGTTGATTGTTATCTCACTGGCTGCCAGTCCTGGTGACTCATCTGTTTCTGAATATTGGTCAGAGCACAGAGCCCCTCCTGCACAGTATGAGGGCACTTGTGATGCTTCTCTAGGGGAGGGCTCTGGCTTCTGTGTCTGTGTGGATTAACCCTGTGTGTGCCTGCTCCCTCCTGCTCTCTACACAGATTGAGGAGAGCAGAGGTGAAGCTCATCTGTAGTCAGTAGATGTGACAGCAGTGAAGTGTGTTACTATAATCATGATGTATCTGTGGAGCCTTGATTATAATAATAGAACAGATCAGGGGAGCATGTGAACGGTTCATATCCCTCCCTGCTCTGCTGTATTAGTGACACATCCTGATTATAGTAACACACTTCACAGCTGCCCTGTGTCTGTTCTGACAGGGTTTGTTTGTTGTTGCTTGAGATGTGGAGATTTGTAAGCTAAGCAGAGGGTATAGGAACACTTGCATCCCCCCTGCTCTGCTATTAGCAAACACAGCTTCACAGACCTCTCCACACTCATAGATCCGCCCTCTCCCTGTTGTCTCCTGACTCTGTGGAGCTGACAGTGCAGCTGATTCAGCAGTGAGTAGCAGATCTAGGCAGGCACACACAGGGTTAACTCTGGCAGCAAACCCCCTCCCCCTGCAGTATAGAAGGAGAGCTGCCTGTGTGCTGAGGGGAGGAGGGAAGGGGGAGGAGAAGAGGCAGACAAGAAGCACGCCCCTGAATTCAAAAATCCTTTGCTGCCAGACACATTGAAGTAGGCTGAAAGCCTGTAGTGAGACAACTCCTTTAAGTCATCATTCATATTTGAAATCCCTGCTAAAAACTATTTTAGTTTGCAAGAGACAAATGTCTGAGGGATCAGGCTACATGCTGCCAACAGAAGTCTATGGAGAGGGAAGGGAGAGTGACTAAAGAGAAAGGGAGACAGACAGAGACACATAGAGACAGCTCTAGTAAAATTAATAGTGTTCACACTATGTTATTTACTACGTTTGAGCCATCCGTTGGGACACCATGAAAAAAGGAACCCGACGGATACATTTGCTCTATTTGCTGATGGTATAGCATTTCCCTGCATGACTCAAAAGTGGAGCTTACCATGCTTTGGTGGGGCCGCCCCTTTCAGGGCAACTATTCCATTGTTAGGAAAGGGTAGTTAAGGTGGAGAGCACAGCCCAACATTTACACTGTTTCTCCCTCCCCTCCAATTATATCAGGAACTGGATGAATGTTTCAGACCTCTCAGGAGGGATCTGACCAGTTAGGATGTCCATCAGCAGCTGCTCCATGACGGCAAGTTAGATTGAGAAGTCTAGAAAAATATCTGAATACATCAGAATCGTGAGTTGTCCTTCATTCATTTTGATACCTTGTTGATGTTATATTATTGTATTATCCCTTATCGCATGTATCAGATTAATGTAAAGTACCAAATGTTTTTAAAATGTTGGGACTTTTTTTAGTGCATCTTTGTATTAAAAGTTATATTTTAGACTAAAGCACTTCTTCTGCAGTGATAGTATACTTTCAATGTAGTACATAACATAGCGTGAAGCCTTACACTGCTCATTACTGCTATATAACCTACTCCATGCTGCTGAGCGCTGCTATAGATAGAGACATAAGGCAGTGCATGTGTAGTGTGTGGGAGACATCATAGCAGCTATGCTCCACCCACTAGCTCAAGGACAAAAAGGTGATTAGGGTACAATCACACGATGGAATCGGATGTTGAATCAGCGTCGTATCCTGTGCCTGTAAGTGTGGATTTCAGATGAGAATAGGACGCTGATTTTCAGAGGCAGATTTCCTGCCTTCTATATAATAATGTGAGGTGTGGAATCCAGCTATAAGGGTATGTTCACACGGCTTATTTTGGGGCGCATTTTGCCGCGTACTGTGCTTAATACGCGCCAGTACGTGCGTATTAGCGCGAGCTCCCGAAACACACGATGTACTGCGGTATGTTCACAAGGCGTAATTGCGGGGCGTACAGTACGCCCCGCGATTACGCCAGGTGTCTGGGAGTGGCGCTGATCAGCGTGTACTCCCGCGAAGCGTGGGGGCCGGCAGCCTGCTGGCCCCATAGAATGTCATTACTCACGATGCGTATTTGCCGTAAGTAATTGACATGTCACTTATCTCCCCGCGCGTACAATATGATCGTATTGTACGAGCGGGGAGAGGAGGCGTAATCCATAGTTCTCTATGAGAACTATGGAATACCGTAATTTCGGCGCGCATCTCGCCCGTATTAGAGCGCAAATACGACACGAAATGTGCGCCGAAATGTGACCGTGTGAACATACCCTTACAGTAATTTATAGCTCTCATAGAGAGCTATGAATTACGCCTCGTATCCCCCGGCGTACAATACGATCATATCGTACGCCTGGGGAGAGAAGTGATACGTGCCGCTGATAATAGGGTTGAATGGGGCCAGCCCCCCTTGTCCTTGGAAATACACGCTGATCAGCGCGTGCGTCCAAAACATCCGGAGTATTGCGGCACATACAGTATGTACCTCAATAGGCCATGTGAACATACCCTAAGGCCATGTTCACACGGCTTAAAATGTGCCGTATTTCGGTCCGTAATTACGCGCCGAAGTGCGCAAATTACAGGCTGAAAACGGCCCATTTATTACGGTAATCCACAGTTCTCATAGAGAACTATGGATTACGTCTCCTCTCCCTGCCCCGGCGAATCCGCCGGGCGGGGAGATAATTGACATGTCACTTTCTAGTGGTGTATACGCACCGCTAGTAATGATTGTCTATGGGCCGGCGAAGTGCCGGCCCCCCGCTCCCGGCCACACGGCGTAATTGTGGGATGTAATTACGTCCCGCAGTTAAGCCGTGTGAACCTAGCCTAAGGGTAAATTCACACGGCGTATAGCAGCGCACACGGAAAGTAATGCACTAGCCAGCGCGTACTTTCCACACCGCTCGGTCTCGGCCTCCAATTACAAACCCTTTCCCTGGTGCGTAAGCGCCGGCAAGAAGTGGCATGTCACTCCTTTCTCCCGGTGCGCAGTGACATCATAACACTCAATGAGTGCTAAGATTGTACCGTAATTACGGGCCGTACTTCAGGTGTATTGCAGCGCGATGACGCCCTGAAGTATGGCCCACAAATATGCCGTGTGAACATACCCTCACAGATTTTTTTCCATAGGAAGCAATGCAAGTCGGATTGGACGCTGACTCTGAGGCACATTCAACACTGAATCTGCCCCAGAATCCGTGTCCATATCCGTCGTGTGAATGTACCTCTAGACGTGGAGACCAACCCAGGGACAACTCTCATATACAAGTCATATGATCAGCAGAAGTAGAGCTGCTTACTCATATACAGACACCACAAGGTCTCCAGAAACTGTGCCTGAAAGTTCAGATAGACTTTGATAGAATGTTTCTCATAGACACTGCATAACTCCCATCCATCAAGCTGAGGTATCCCCACGGTTATTATGAACGCTGCTCACAAGAATCCGCTCTCTGTATCAGGAAACCAACTTTCTCTGTCACATGCCAGTGCCAGCAGTCTATGTGATTGCCGCTTTAAAAAGGTGTGAAGTGTGACCCACCCGCTCACTTTACCCCTTTAAGAGACTCCGTGCTCCTAAGCTTTCCTCTCTCGCCAAGGTAAAAGCAGGCGCTGCCGCCCGGCGAGGCTCACTCCTGATTGGTGGAGACAGGGCAAGGTCTGGAGGGGGAGGTCACGTGGTGTGCTGGAGCCAGCTCCGGGGCGCCATTTTGGCGTAAAGTTTGGGTTTCGGAACGGTGGGAGAGCGAGAGGCGGAGGAGGAGGGAGGTGGAAGGAGAGAAGGAGGGGGCGGGGGCGCTGACAGAGAGAAAGACGAGAAAAAGAAGTGGAGGGAAAGGAAATTCATAAGGCAAAGAAGAGAAAGGCGTTGGTGAAGAATAACTTTTTGGTTCTGTTCCCCGCCCGCAGCGTTATTATCTCTCCACCCACGGAGGAGACGACAAGTTGTTTTCGCCACCCCTTTACCAGCAACTTTCTGTCCCATTTCAGCTCTCTCCGCCCCCCGGGAGTGTAGAGGCACTGAAGCCAGCCGGAGCGCTCCTCACATTACTTGTGCTGCAAATACTGGAGTTGGGAACCTCCCTCGTAGAGTGCTTGGAACAGTCTCGGGAGAGGCATCCTGCACAGCACAGGACTTTTCCACTGCTTCACTGTGGGGGGTGAAGGAAAGCGCTCGGTGTCCTCCAGCTCGGGGAGGTGGGGCACTTTGGAAGCCAGGCGTTATTCCGTGGAGTCTGAGGGGTCCGGGGGTTGGCGAGGTCATCCTCCTGGCAGCCTGTTGGTGTGTGTCAGGGGGTGGCACCATGCCTGTCAGGAAGCAAGGTGTGTGTCTTCATGCTGTGCTGTATTTCTGTGTGCACATATCTGTAAGGGAGGGGGGAGCTGAGCTGTTGTGGGTTTCTGTGCTGTATTCTGGGTCAGCTATAACTTTATGGAGTGGGGGAGGGGCTTTATTATGAGGGAACCCTGCATTGTTCTTGTATGGAGGGTCCTGGCCGCTATGTGGTGTGACAGGCATTGCCGCACTGGTGTAGCCGATGTCCACGTAGCTTCTGGGAACTTTCCAGGGATGCAGTGTGAATGGGACACCTTGTGCGTCTGGGAAGGATCTGGTTCCTTCCTTACAAAGGAGCCACTTTTTGGGTGAACGGTTCTGATTGGTTGAAAGTTCCATCATTTGTTTAGTGACGAGCGTCTTGTATGAGACCTGTGGAGAGTGAACCCAGGACTATAGGCAGAGCGCTTGTTAGTAGACGGGGAGCAGCACAAGGGGGAATCAGAAGTTCTGTCATTGGGTCACATATTTACTATGTTATCAAATAGATGTGACTGTTGAAACTGGCAATCCAGGACATGTATTCATTAGAGCATGGCCGCTGCTGCTCAGGAGAAAGCTCATGTATATTCTCTATGTATAGATCTGTAGTGTCCATACTCAATAGATCAGAAGGAAGTTCATGTATATCCTATATGTATAGATCATCTGTAGTCTCCAGGTCCTTCCTCAGTAGATCAGTAGCGAGTTAATGTATATACTATATGTATAGATCATCTGTAGTCTCCAGGTCCTTCCTCAGTAGATCAGCAGCGAGTTCATGTATATACTATATTATAGATCATCTGTAGTCTCCAGTCCTTCCTCAGTAGATCAGCAGCGAGTTCATGTATATACTATATGTATAGATCATCTGTAGTCCCCCAGGTCCTTCCTCATTTGATCACAGCGAGTTCATGTAAATACTATATTTATAAAATCATCTGTAGTCTCCAGGTCCTTCCTCAGTAGATCAGCAGCGAGTTCATGTATTACTATATGTATAGATCCCTCTGTAATCTCCAGGTCCTTCCTCAGTAGATCAGCAGCGAGTTTCATGTATATACTATATGTATAGATCATCTGTAGTCTCCAGGTCCTTCCTCAGTAGATCAGCAGCGAGTTCATGTATATCCTATATGTATAGATCATCTGTAGTCTCCAGTCCCTTTCCCCAGTAGATCACAGCGAGTTCATGTATATTCTATATGTATAGATCATCTGTAGTCCCCCAGGTCCTTCCTCAGTAGATCAAACAGCGAGTTCATGTATATTCCTATATGTATAGATCATCTGTAGTCTCCAGGTCCTTCCTCAGTAGATCAGGGAGCGAGTTCATGTTATATTCTATATGTATAGATCATCTGTAGTCTCCAGGTCCTTCCTCAGTAATCAGCACGAGTTCATGTATATTCTATATGTATGGATCATCTGTAGTCTCCATGTCCATCCTCAGTAGATCAGCAGCGAGTTCATGTATATCCTATATTGTATAGATCATCTGTAGTCTCCAGGTCCTTCCTCAGTAGATCAGCAGCGAGTTTATGTATAGATCATCTGTAGTCTCCAGGTCCTTCCTCAGTAGATCAGCAGCGAGTGCATGTATAAACTATATGTATAGATCATCTGTAGTCTCCAGGTCCTTCCTCAGTAGATCAGCAGCGAGTTCATGTATATACTATATGTATAGATCATCTGTAGTCTCCAGGTCCTTCCTCAGTAGATCAGCAGCGAGTTTATGTATAGATCATCTGTAGTCTCCAGGTCCTTCCTCAGTAGATAAGCGCGAGGTTATGTATAGATCATCTGTAGTCTCCAGGTCCGTCCTCAGTAGAACAGCAGCGAGTTCATGGATATCGGAGATGTATAGATCATCTGTAGTCTCCAGGTCCTTCCTCAGTAGATCAGCAGCGATTTCATGTATATCCTATATGTATAGATCATCTGTAGTCTCCAGGTCCTTCCTCAGTAGATCAGCAGCGAGTTCATGTATATCCTATATGTATAGATCATCTGTAGTCTCCAGGTCCTTCCTCAGTAGATCAGCAGCGAGTTCATGTATATCCTATATGTATAGATCATCTGTAGTCTCCAGGTCCTTCCTCAGTAGATCAGCAGCGAGTTCATGTATATACTATATGTATAGATCATCTGTAGTCTCCAGGTCCTTCCTCAGTAGATCAGCAGCGAGTTCATGTATATACTATATGTATAGATCATCTGTAGTCTCCAGGTCCTTCCTCAGTAGATCAGCAGCGAGTTCATGTATATACTATATGTATAGATCATCTGTAGTCTCCAGGTCCTTCCTCAGTAGATCAGCAGCGAGTTCATGTATATCCTATATGTATAGATCATCTGTAGTCTCCAGGTCCTTCCTCAGTAGATCAGCAGCGAGTTCATGTATATCCTATATGTATAGATCATCTGTAGTCTCCAGGCCTTCCTCAGTAGATCAGCAGCGAGTTCATGTATATACTATATGATAGATCATCTGTAGTCTCCAGGTCCTTCCTCAGTAGATCAGCAGCGAGTTCATTTATATCCTATATGTATAGATCATCTGTAGTCTCCAGGTCCTTCCTCAGTAGATCAGCAGCGAGTTCATGTATATCCTATGGATAAATTATATATGTACTGAAAATCTGTAGTCTCTATGTTCTCCTGGTTTGTCCTCAGTAGATCAGCAGCGAGTTCATGTATATCCTATGGACAAATGATATATGTATAGGTCATCTAGTCTCCATGTCCTTCCGGTTTGTTCTCAATTGGTCAGCAGCAAGTTCATGTATATTCTGTGAAATAAGGCTATACGGATAGATCATCTGTACTTTCCTTATACATCCCGCCCCAGTTGGTCCTCAGTTGGCCACCAGCAAATTCATATATATCCTATGGAATAATTAAACTGTGTAGATAATCGGTAGTCTCCTTGTCCTCATTAGATCAGCAGCTCGTTAATGGAATAATTATGTATAGATAATCTGTAATATTCTCTTCCTCAGTTGATCAGGAGCAAGTCCATGTATATTCTATGAAATAATTAGATCTGTAGTGTTCTCTCCCCCGAGTGATAAGGAACAAGTTTTCTCTATATCCTATGGAATAATTCTGTGCATCTAGATAAGCTGTAGGCTCCTTTCCTTTATTGATCCAGAGCAATTTCATGTCTATCCTATATAGTCATTATCTCTGTAAAGAAGTCCTTGTCTTCCTGGTCCATCCTCGGTTGGTCACCAGCAAGTTCATGTACATCCTATGGAATAATCTATAGTGTTCTTTTTCGCTCTCAATCAGTAGAAAGTTCATTTATATCCACTGGAATAACTAGATAAATATAAGCTGTGTTTTTTTTTCCCCCCTCAAGTGAATGTTTATCCTATAGAATAGTGATGGATCTAATCTGTACCTACTATCCTTTTCCTCCCATTCTGACCTTTAGTTAGAGGGAGGTTCATGGATATCCAATGGAATAATATCCGTACAAATACACTGCTGTGTTGTTTCTCCTGCTCTGGTCTCAGTTGATCAGCAGTACGTTTGTGTATACCTAATGGAGTAGTTATATATGTATAGATTATCTGCACCTTGTACTCTTCCTACTGGTCGGTGTAATAGGTGTAATATAGATAGTCCCCAATTGATTAGAAGAAGCTTTATCTATACCCATAGATAGAACTGTCCTCAGTTGTACAGCAGCAATTATTTATTCATAGATAAGTTATAGTGTGGCCCCCAACCCCCCTATCTGTCCTCAATTGCTGAGTGGCACATCTATATATCCAATGTAATTTAGGGGAAAAAATGTGTGTGTAACTAAGATACATCTCTATACGTGGATAATCTGTACCTTAAATTCTCCTCCGACGATAAGCAGCACACTTATGTATACCCAATGGAGTAATTATATATGTATAGCTAATCTGGAGCTTGTGCTCCTCTCCTCCCGGTCTATAGAAGACATAATCCCAGTAAAGTTAATTGTCTGCGCTAACAGATGCATCATACTATCCACAGATACTAAGGCTAAATTCAGTCCAGAATTGACTTTTTCCACAGGCAGAACCATTGAAGAAATGTGACAGTAAATGCCTTTATACGATGTAGATGTGTGTCCCATTTTTTTCAGGATGTTTGCTTGTTAAAAGATCGCTCCCCTCTATTCTACACCCAAAACATAACATTACTATATGGCAAACAAAATAGATGCACTGTGAAATTTTGTGGTGGTTTGTGGTTACCGTTATTTTGGTCGGTGTAAGGGTCCGTCCACACGGCATGGTTTCTTGGTCGGATTTGAAAACTGACAAGCAACCATCCCGTAGACTTTAATAAAAAATCCGCCCTGTAGTCTACACTGAATGGATTTTTCTGCCTGACGGATAGTCACACTGCCAGCAATCCAAAAAACTGGGAACATGCACAATCTTCTGCCTGGTTTTTGGGAGGAAGGTGTTCTAATCAATGGTTAAGGGGAACGGGTGAATCCACAAACCGCAGACAGAACTGCCCCTCTAATCCCCCCCCCTCCCCCCGCCAAAAAAAAAAAAAAACATTGAAGAGACGATAAACTACCTTCCAGATTCTTAAACAGAATCCAACCGGCATTTTACACTTGGATGTACCCTAAGGCTATGTTCACACAGCTTATTGCAGTGGGTATTTACGTCTTAAAATACGTCCCGAAATACGTTTCAAATACGTGTCACAAAGTGTGGCGCAAATTTCGCGTTGTAACTACTTTCCCCATTCTTTACTATGGGGATTTACATTGCGAAATACGCCTCAATAAGTGACAGGGGACTTAATTTTACGATCGTATTTACGCCCATAAATACGTCGCGAACATACGCCTCGTGTGAATGATGAGGCGTATTTTACATTGGAATCAATGTTAATCTAATTGTTCATTATTTGAAACGTATTTCGGGACGTTTTTGCGGACGTAAATACGCCCCGAAATAAGCCGTGTGAACATAGCCTAAGGCTATGTTCACACGGCTTTGATTGCGGCGCATTTCGCTGCGGACTGCACTCAAATACGAGCGAAATGGGCCCCAATCATTATGGTAATCCACAGTTCTCATAGAGAACTATGGATTACGCCTCCTATCCCCGGGCGTACGATATGCCGTGCAGGGAGAGAAGTGACATGTCATTTATTCACGGCGCTTACGCGTCGCGAGTAATGACAATCTATGGGCCGGCGGGCTGCCAGCCCCCCTGCCCCGCGGGAGTACGCGCCGGTTGGAGTAAGCTCCCGAACACCCGGCGTAATTGCGGGGCGTACTGTACACCCTGCAATTATGACAAGTGAACATAGCCTCACTAGTACTTGGTAAGGTAGTAGTCACCTGCCACCTCTTATTTGATAAATATGATCATCTTTGGTGCATAAAAATACTGTATTGTAGCCAGTTATTTATTAAAATACAATTTAAAAGAAAACTCCTGTTCACATATTGTCTCGGCAGCTGTCTGAGAAGTGTGTGTTTAGGGTATGACAACTCCTGTCTTGATCCAAGTGATTTCAGGGGTCTTGAATTCTGTGAGAAAAACATTTTTGACTAAGTGATCGAAACAAATGCATGTAATCTTCCTTTTGTGTGCCTCCCTTCATTGAGTAGGTTCCTGCTAAGCCTCTTCTCTATCCCTCGTTTTTTGTAGCTTAAGGCTGGGGCCACACAGCATAGGACAAGAGAAGTCAGAAAGCCGACGGCATTTTGTCCTATGCAGGACCGTGGTTTCTGTCACTGATTTGCGCAAAAAACTACGGTTGGTTTTAGTTTTTGCCGTTGGCTCGTTCAATTAAATGTACAGGGAACCGTTGGCAAATTGCAAAACTTTTGTACATGTTCCGCCAGATTTTTAACGCGTTCTACACAGGGCTGTGGAGTCGGAGTCGTGGAGTCGGAGTTGGTGGCTATTTTGCAGGAGTTGGAGTTGTCATAAAAGGGACCGACTCCGACAATATATAATAAGTTGGTCCAGTTAGTTCGATGCAAGAGGAATTGGGTGCGGCTGTGCTACTGCTCCCATATATTCAGCCTTATCACATGAGGAGTGTAAAGGCATGTTCACACGGCTTAATTGCGGGACGTAATTACGCCCCGCAATTACGCCGTGTGGACGGGGGCGGGAGCGGGGGAGTGAGCGGGGGGCTGGCACTTCGCCAGCCCATAGACAATCACTGCTAGCGGCGCGTATACGCCGCTAGAAAGTGACATGTCCATTATCTCCCCGCCCGGCGGCTTCGCCGGGCGGGGAGAGGAGACGTAACAATAGTTCTCTATGAGAACTGTGAATTACCGTAATGACTGGGCCGTTTTCGGCCCGTAATTGGCGCACTTCGGCGCGTAATTATGGACCGAAATACGGCCCATTTTAAGCCGTGTGAACATACCTTAAGTGATGACATGGAGCAGGCAAAGCGCTGCCCCAGGGGAAAAGATTCCGCTCCCATGTCAAACAGATTTCAGCAAAATGTTTCACCTGCTTTCAAAGAAGTAGAAGAGTTCAACCATTCATCAAACCTGACTGTGGCTGAGGCAATTCCTTTATACCCTGACATTGTTAGAGATGTTGCCTCTCTGGTCACAGCTTTGCCCCCAACCCAAGTTAGTGTAGAGAGGCTGTTCTCTAGCCTGGAAATAATGAGATCAGATGTGAGGTCATGTATGCAGGACCTGATAGAGGCGATACTATTTCTCAGAACAAATTCAGAGACTCCATAAATGTTCCTGTAGTGTTTTGCATATTTACAATTTTTTGTGTTCTAAAGTCATATCCAATAAATATATTTTACACTGACAAGCAAAATGGTAACAATGGTTTGAACTTGTGACTTTCAAGCTCCATATCTCTCCATCCACTACAGCTTTGCACATGAGGCTACTGTAATTTTATATACAGTCATCTTATACATAAATTTGACTTGCAAGTATTTAGCATCTGCTTAGTTCTGCAGATTCTTTCCTGTAACTGCATTGTTACTGTTTTGCTCCTAAAAATCAAAATTTTATTATTTTGTTAGTTTTTCGGAAATCCACCTTTTGGTTTTCAATATTGCCTGAATCCTTCTGGGCTCTAAATCAGATTCAAGCATGTCTTGACTAAAATCTGATCCCAGGTCTCTTCTCAACATTCCCAATGTTGGTGCAGACTGGACTTGGATACAAATGCAGCTTTTTGTTCAACTCTACCCACAAGTGTTCAAAAGATCAAAACATTGTTACCCTTTTGCTTGTCAGTGTCTGTTCCACCTAAATAGCTTGATTATTGTATCATAAGGTGATAAACAGCCGGATGTGACCATTTTACTATAGTAAGGGCATGTCCCCACTGCACGGGTCTTCGGACGGTTGTTCAGCCGGTTTGCGGTTTTTCAGTGCTCTATGGAAAACCCGTGCAGCAGTCCCCACTGCACGGGTTTTCCACCCGGCGGTGTTGTCGGGACGGCCGCAAATCCGGACAAATACCGGCTGGCAAACCGGCCGGTATTTGTCCACTACCGTGTAAACAGCCCCTAAAGTTATCACTTAAACATGCGCCGTGTATGAGGGAGTCGGGGCTTTGGCTTACCGACTCCATGGCCCTGGTTCTACACCCATGCTGTATAGACTACAGTATGAGTTTTTCATTGCTGTCTATGCAGCACCGTGTACCGTCTGATTCTCTACGGTTTCAAAATACTGAAACCGCCAATAATCCGACAGTATTTCTGTGCTGTGTAGACACAGCCTTATAGTCGTAATATGTACAGTTTTAAACAAAAAGCTAGGTTTAAACCATGAGCAAGGCCTAAATGTTACAGAGACGTACTTGTAATGCAGAAAGGAAAAGGACTGGAGGGAAGGTCTTAACAAGTGTCATGTGCCTGAAGTCTCAAGCAGCCAAGATAGTGTCTGTGCTTCTTACAGCATTGAAGACTTAGTCATTTTTCCATTAAAAGAGGAGTGTGGTGCTTCAAAGGCCTCGTTGACACGGCTTATTCTGGGACTGATTGGAGCCGTACTGCGCGCTGTATTTGTGCTGCAGTACGGCTCAAATCCGTCCCAGTAACTACGGTAATCCACAGTTCTCATAGAGAACTATCGATTCCGTCTCTTCTCCCCGCTCGGCGAATCTGCCGAGGGGGGAGAAAGTGACATGCACATTATTAACGGCGTGTACGCGTCGTGAATAATGAATGTCTATGGGGCTGGCGAGCTGCTCGCCCCCCGCCCTCCCTGTACGGCTGCCGGTGTAATTGCGGGGCGAAATCCGTCCCTGCAATTACGTCGGCAATAAGCCGTGGGAACACTGCCTAAGGCTACATTCACATCTGCATTATTTCTAGTTTTCTGTCATAGGAACACAAAACCAAAAATAAGAGGTGCCCATGTGTGTTTTTTTTTTTTTTTAAAGCCTTAATAAATGCTCTCTACCCAAATGCATAAATAAGTGCAACAGAGTCAAACAAAAAGTGCATGAGGATGTGGTCTATCGCAGACCAATTCTTAAAAGTAATGGGCCCCCACTAAATCTATTCTCCTGCTCCCACGCCGGACTAGAAGGCACCTGCTCGAGGTTACGGGAGCAATGGTCTTCATTGCCAAAGCCCTGGAGGACCCAAGTAATGCCTCTGGCATCAGAATGGGTGAGGAGCCCAAATTTCAACCAGGAAGCTGTCTAGGTGTCCTCTCACAAGCAGAGCCAGGCTTTGCAGGGGAGAAAGGAATCTGATGGCCACAGACTTTCCCCCTAGACTTCAGAAGGATCCCGCATGCATCACTCCTAGACATCAGGAGCACGCGGTGACTGTGAAGAAATTAAATAAGTGAATGTGCACAGTGTGGTACTGCCCGGATAGCTGTCTGAAGTTCTAAAAATGCCACTATTGCCTGGCTGGGAGGCTGGGGAATAAAGGTGTCTGCTCAGTGGGATATTGGAATGTTAAAATGCTGTGCAAAGTACCATTACTCAAATGGGGTCCTGCACCCAGTGAGTTCAGGGTCTCCACTGCTGGGGCACTTTTACACTTAGGGCATGTCTCCACAGCACAGGTTTTCGGCCGGTTTTGCAGACTATCTAAAAAAAACCAGCCGCAAACGAGCACAATGGGGCGCTATGGAAAACCCATGCAGCAGTACCCCCTGCACGGGTTTTCCATCCGGCATTTTTTTTGCCCGCGGGCCGCCCAAAAAACATTGTGCTTGCACATTCATACGTCCGGTTTTCGGACAGAATATGTGCAAGCCAATGTGAAGGGGGAGGGCTTTTCTCCGCTCATCGTGGAGAAAAGCCGCCGCCCCCAACCACCCCGCCCCCACGGGGCTGTGGGGACGGCCGCAAAACAGGACAAATAGCAGTCGCTTAAACCGACCAGCATTTGTCCATTGCCGTGTGAACGCACCATTAAAGGGTTTGTCTCACTACATTGATTCATCTTACCTCAGTCCTGTTTTCTTGGTTTCATTCTGAATTCACGGCATGTTTACGGGCTTCTATTAGGTCTGTAGCTATAGCAACCAGTGCTGACAGCCTATCAGGATCGATCAAACAGGTCTGTAGCTATAGTGACCTGAGAAGCTGATGCAGCCCATACAAGAGGGGATATGTAGGAACAGGTAGGTCATTGCTAATGGACACATATTGCAAAGTCACTTGTTTTTGCAAGATCTATAACATAAAAAGCAATCCTTGTAGTGAGACAACCCCTTTAAGGCCTTGTTCACACGGCTTATTTCTCCGCGGATTGGCGCCGTACTCCGTGCCGGATTTACGCAGCAGTACGGCGCCAATCCGTCGCAGTAATTACGGTAATCCACTGCTCTCATAGAGAACAGTGGATTCCGTCGCTCCTCCCCGCTTGGCGAATCCGCCGCGGGGGGAGAAAGTGACATGCACATTATCCAGGCGCAATACGCGCCGTGGATAATGCAAGTCTATGGGGCCAGGAGCGGCGTCCCCCGCCGCGTTCCGGCCCCGCCCCCGTCCCGCCCCTTATTCACGGCGGATTTGTGAGCTCAATACGGCGCACAAATCCGTCGGGAATAAGCCGTGTGAACACGGCCTAAGGCTTCCAAGATCGCCTATGCCCATATGGCTTCGATCCTGGGGCAAGGTTAATAATGGCTCACACATAGTACAGTCCTCTTTCACCAGCACCCTTCTCCAGTGTGCAGCACCCATCCATGCTCTAGCCAAAAGACCAAGAAGTGAAAGGTGCAGATTTGTTACATGATGGACACAAACAGTACCCTACTGGCACCATTGACTGCAGTGAGTTCCGTCAGGTGTCTGTCATTTGACTGGACAAAATAGCACAAGATGCTGCGCTATTTTTATTTTTAAAAACCTATGACAGAACTTCCAACCCAGATGTGAATGTAGCCCAAGTCTAGCAATACAATAAGTTAAAGGGGTTTTGCCACGATGTAATGTTGACGTGGGATCCTCCAAAATGGGTATTTAAAAATTGCAGTCTGAGAGAGCTACAGGCTGCCTTACCTGCCCTTAGTTACTTGCATTAGATATAGGACCAAGCAGAGTGACACCAGCTGCTGGCCAGAGCACACTTCTTATCTGAGAGGGAGCTGAAGAAGCTTTCAAGGGGCTGGGGAGAAATATGTTGTCTTTTGTATACAGAATCCACTAGTTGTAGTGTGATTATCTGAGTGAAAATTGCACACGATCCCTTATGCATGGCTCTGTGCTCTGGCAGTCTCTCAGCTCAGCGTGGTTTGTTTACTTTTTGCTTCTTAGGCTGTGTTCACACGGCTTATTCCCGACGGATTTGTGCGCCGTATTGAGTGCACAAATCCGCCGTGAATAAGGGGCGGGATAGGGGCGGGGCCGGACCGCGGCGGGGGCGCCGCGTCCGGCCCCATAGACAATGCATTGTTTACGGCGCGACCGCGCCGTAAATAATGTGCATGTCACTTTCTCCCCCCGCGGCAGATTCGCCGAGCGGGGAGGAGCGACGGAATCCACTGTTCTCTATGAGAGCAGTGGATTACCGTATTTGCTGCCGCGGATTGTCGCCGTACTGCAGCGCAAATCCGGCGCGGAATACGGCGCCAATCCGTCGGCAAATAAGCCGTGTGAACGGGGCCTTAGCAGATAAGGCACGTCCTGGCAAAACCCCTTTAAGTTATGTCACAATACAGAATTTTGCCCTGATAAAACAAAAAAAAAAAGTACTTTAAGTATATAAAGGCAGCTTAGTGCAGAGTTTGTTCCTTTTGTAGAACAGACTCTAGTGTTAGACTATGTGCTCATACAAATCTGTGCAGTATAATAAACCCTGTTCACACACGGATGGGAAATGTATTTAACCCTTCAGCCTTTGTTAGTTTACAGTAGATTAGTTACTAATGTTCTTAATAGTTTTGATTCTGATATGGGGATCTTGGCCTGTGTCAGCACAGGGCTATTACCCTGTGTCAGTAAGGCTCCTGACGCACACAAACCATACATATCCATAGAGCCCTATGCATTCTTCTTTGGCATACTACTTCACTTTGCTGCCAGTTTTGTTTTTCTTTTTGAAGATCTTTAAAAGAAAAGTTGTGGAAGCTGTTCATTATGTTTAATTATCTTTAAAGATGTTGTCCTTTTTTATCTAAAGAAATTTAAAAAGAAAAAATTATTGCCACCAAACTGCTGCTGTTCAAAATTACTTTAAAAAAAGCTAAAAAAAAAAAAAACCCACCTCATCCTACCCTGACGCTGTTCTGTCCTTGCTCTCCCACGTTTTCTGATTACATCAATCTTCTTCCAAATGGAGACCTTCCCTTTAATCATTATTCAGAAGTCAACTGTTCCGTGATTGGCTGCATTGGTAACGTCTCTTTTGGAGAAGAATGGAAGAGTCGAGAGAGCCAGACTTTTTTTTTTTTTTTTTTATTCTGTTGTGTACTAGAAGCCTTTTATTTAACTTGTATATATGAACCATTAATAGGGGTGTCAAAATTCCGAGTAAATATGTAATGTATGGTGAGGACTACCTGTAGATCGGCCACAAAAACCTGCTATTGTGGATCTTAAATCCGTTGACCTTTTTTCTACTCTTTCAAAACCTGCAGTGGCAATTCCGCACTATTCGGTACAAATTTGCTGTAGAATACTTCCATAGCAAATATATCTGGACTCTGTTTCAGAGTAAGGCTATGTTCACACGGCTTATTTCGGGGCGTATTTGCGGACGTAATTACGTCTGCAAATACGTCCTGAAATATGTTTCAAACACGTGTCAAAGTGTGGCACGTATTTTGCGTCGTAAATACATTCCCCATTCTTTACTATGGGGATTTTCGTCACGAAATACGCCTCAATAAGCGACAGGGGACTAAATTTTATGATCGTATTTACATCTCGAAAATACATCGTGGAAATACGCCTCGTGTGAACGACGAGCCGTATTTTATTTATTTTTTCCATTTTCAACCAGATTTATTAAGAAAATAATAATACAAACAATATCAGAATAAGATGATTACATTTACAAATGTAATAAACATTCAGGATAAAGAGACAATAACCGCAAAATAAACATATGTCCGACATAGCAGCAGTTGATAGAAACTATTGCATAGACATTAAAACCGAATCTACTCGGTGCAGCATAAAAATTCTTGAGAACAAATGGTCAGTCAATTAAACAATTAAGTGAGGAGAAGTCTATGTGACAGCCTACGCACTAAAAAAGGGGCTTGAAGAGCCCAACCTGGTGATTAAGTCAGAACAGAAGGTGAGGACGAGGCGTATTTTACATTGGGATCAATGCTAATCTACTTGTTCATTATTTGAAACGTATTTCGGGACGTGTTTGCGGACGTAATTACGTCCGCAAATACGCCCCGAAATAAGCCGTGTGAACATAGCCTAAGAGTATGTTTACACGGCTCAGTTTAATTTCGCCATGTAGTGCGCCGCAAATTGCGCGTTATACACGGTAAAATCCACACCGCAATTACGGTAATCCATAGCTCTGAGAGCTATGGATTATGCGTCGTGCCCCCCGCGCGTACAGTACGATTGTATTGTACGTACGTACGTGCGGGGGGTGAGTGGGTGGAGGGGAATTGACATGTCAATTGTTTGCGGTGATTACGTTCCATTGACAATGCATGTCTTTGCCAGCCCCCGTGCTTTGGAAAGATGTGCTGATCAGTGTGTGCTTCCAAAGCGTCCGCTGTACTGCGGCATGTACTACATACACACCGCAATACACCGTGTGAACATAGCCCAAGGCCATGTTCACACGGCTTATTTTGGGCCGTATTTCAGTCCGTAATTCGCACCGTACTGCGTGAATTACGGGCTGAAATACGTCCCGGTCATTACGTTAATCCACAGTTCTCATAGAGAACTATGGATTACGTCTCCTCTCCCCGCTCGCACAAATACGGCGAGCGGGGAGAAAGTGACATGCTACTTCTTCACGGCGTATACATGCTGTGGATAATGCATGTCTATGGGGCCGGCGAGCGAAATACGTCCCCGCAATTACGCCGGCAATAAGCCGTGTGAACATAGCCTAAGGGTGTGTTTACACGGCAAAGACCAAATACCGGTCGGGAAATCGAGCCCTCCCCTGTCAGAAGAAAAACAGAAACATGGCCATACTCACTGCTAGAAAAGCTGAGATGAGTCTAAACACAGCACAGAGGCAACATGGGCCCCCAAGCTATTAAAGAAAAATACCCAGGTGCAGCTGATTGGTTGTAATCCATATATCTCTCCACTAGGTGGACAGAAAGCTGTACCTTAAATTGACATCTATTCACATAGCATGCAAAAAAGCCACAGTACCATAGATTGTGAGACTAGACAGATGCACAAATACCCGTAAGACAGACGCTCGCACACCTTCCATGCATGAGGGGGGCGGCTGCTGGTATTCTACTTGCATCCAATCCCCAGTACTGTTGGGCAAAAAAACTATTTTCACATACTGGAAAAATATCAAATATGAGGAATTGGTTAACATAATGGCCACTATATTGAAAGCCTGCAAGCCTCCTTCACGGCTCCTCATTTATTGCAGGTCCCTACACTCCTTTAAAAACACAAAATATACAGAAAATGGGGGAAAAAAATTACTCGGAAGAAAAACAGAAACATGGCCAAACTCCCTGCTAGAAAAGCTGAGATGAGTCTAAACACAGCACAGAGGTAACACACCCTCATGTTCTGCCTGAAAACCGGAAGAATGAACACGTTCTAAGTTTTTCGTTGCGCCGGCGGTGTCAAAAAACCGTCCGGCGGAAAATCCGTGCAGTGTGGACTGCTGAACAGATTTTCTGTTTAAATCAATGTAAAAGGTTGACAGTCTATTTACAGATGCCTTTCAAATCCGAAAACCGTCTGTTAGGCTATGTTCACACGGCTTATTTGCGGTGCGTAATTACGTCGTGTGGGGGGGGGTGGGAGCGGGGGCCATAGACTTTCATTACCAGCGGCGCGTATACGCCGCTGGTAATTGACATGTCACTTATCTCCCCCCGCGAGCAGGGAGAGGAGACGTAATCCATAGTTCTCTATGAGAACTGTGGATTACTGTAATGACTGGGACGGATTTCAGCCGTATTGCAGCGCACTACGGCGCGTAATTACGGACTGAATACGTCCCATTTTAAGCCGTGTGAACATGGCCTAACACTGACTGAAAACCTGTGCCGTGGAATCTACATGGCTCCACAGCAGAATACAGTACCAGCCAAATATAAGACTTTACAAAATGTCATCCCCCTTCTATGGAAATCTGGGGTGCAGATTTTGATACCGAAGTAAACCAGTGATTTCTTTGTTTTTATTCTACGGTTTTTCTGCTGCTGCAAGAGAATTTGCACAATTGTGTGTAAAATGTGTCTTGTAGATTGTAAATCCAACGCTTGTGAACAGAGTTAGGTGAATGCAGAGACACAATGTGTGTAACCTACAGCGACTGAGATAACTGATGGCGGTGGCAGCCAGGCCTGTGGTGTAAGGCAACTCTGACTAACAGGTCACTGCCAGCATAGAACTGAATTTTGATGCATGGAGAAAAATATGAATGAGTCGCATGCAGGTATGGTCACCGGGGATGGCCTTAGTCTTTGGCTGTAGGTAGTCATCGACATGAAATAGCTGATGGCCAATGACTAATGTGTTTAATTCAATGAAGAGGAGGAGACAAGCTGCTGCCAGACACTTTGTATTAGCACTGGTATCAGATAAATCCTAAGCAGCAGTCATGAGCTGCAAGTGCTTAGTGGGTTGAAGGGGCGTTCTAGCTTTTAATAAGAAACGGCACCATACATACTCCTACTATTTAACATTTACTCTGCTACAGTTCTGTTCCTCAAGTGCTTGTCTTCAGAGCTGGAGTTGACATATGCTAATCGATGAATTGTTCAGAAACTAGATTAGGACATTTCAGTATATCTGTCTATTTATGACCCCTCTTAACGTCACATTATCTGGCTGTATTTGTCTTATGTATGACTGCTTGCTGAGAAGGTGACTGCTGTCATTCATTATTGATACAGTCTGATTTATCAAACACAAGGAGCCACAGGTATTCTTTTAGACAGGGGGTCAACCTTGATTATGTGCCTGAGATAACTGCGCATAATCAAGAGAACTGTGCCTAAAAGCACCTGTATCCCTCACTTACTACAATTGTAGGTTGCATATAACAAGTGATGGTGCACTGCTCCACTTTTGCTTGTGTAGTACTTTGCCATCCAGCCCCAAGCTTTAGACCAGGCTTAATTTTAGATGAATACACTGATGATTCACTTGCAGAAAGTCTTCAGTCTATTACTGTAGCAGAGATGTTTGTCTAAAAATCCCATGCACAGACCTAAATATTGATCTGTGTTGATTTTATGAACATTGACACTTCTTTGTGCAAATTTGCCACTGTGGATCTATATTTATTCATTTATATAGTGCTGTACAGAGATGGTCATTATTCACATTGCTTCCTGTTCCCATTGGGGCAAAATCCCAAATGAACTGCAAGCATGTTTTTTTGGAGTGTGGGGGAAACCAGAGAAACCCTACACAAATATGGGATAAACATACCAACTGTTTGTTGTCCTTGGTGGGGTTTGAACTCTGGATCCCAGTGTTAGGCCATGTTCACACAGCTTTAAATGGGACATATTTCAGTCCGTAATTCGGGCCCTACTGCGCGAATTCTGTCTGGAATACGTCCCGGTCATTACGGTAATCCACAGTTCTCATAGAGAACTATGGATTACGTCTCCTCTCCCTGCTCGGCGAATACGCCGCAGGAGGATTTAAGTGACATGTCATTTACTAGCGGCGTATACGTGCCGCTGGTAATGAAAGTCTATGGGCCGGCGAGGTGCTGCCCCCGTCCACACGGCTTATTTGCGGGGCGTAATCACGCCCCGCAAATAAGCCGTGTGAACATAGCCTTAATATGCAACAGAAATTTTGCACGTTAGCCGCTGCAGTAAGTCTGCAGCATTTATGTCCTGTGTGAAAGCACCACGACTGTTTTTTTTTTTTTTTTTTATAAATTGTCTGCAGCAACTCTGGTAATGATCCATTTATACAGTGCCTTGCGAACGTATTCGGCCACCTTGAACTTTTCAACCTTTTGCCACATTTCAGGCTTCAAACATAAAGATATAAATTTTTTATTTTTTTGTGAAGAATCAACAAGTGGCACACAGTTGTGAAGTGGACTGAAATTTATTGGATATTTTTATGATCTCTGAATGATCCAATGTTGTGCTTAATGACTGATGATAAATATAGTCCACCTGTGTGTAATCAAGTCTCCGTATAAATGCACCTGCTCTGTGATAGTCTCATGGTTCTGTTTAAAGCGCAGAGAGCATCATGAAGACCAAGGAACACACCAGGCAGGTCCGTGATACAGCTGTGGAGAAATTT
Organism: Phyllomedusa bahiana; assembly: GCA_025379985.1. Lineage (NCBI taxonomy): Eukaryota > Metazoa > Chordata > Amphibia > Anura > Hylidae > Phyllomedusa > Phyllomedusa bahiana. The sequence goes on from JAODAL010009142.1 coordinate 36,974, forward strand.
AAAGCTGGATTTGGATACAAAAAGATTTCCCAAACTTTAAACATCCCAAGGAGCACTGTGCAAGCGAACATATTGAAATGGAAGGAGTATCAGACCACTGCAAATCTACCAAGAGCCGGACGTCCCTCTAAACTTTCATCTCAAACAAGGAGAGAACTGATCAGAGATGCAGCCAAGAGACCCATGATCACTCTGGATGAACTGCAGAGAACTACAGCTGAGGTGGGAGAGTCTGTCCATAGGACAACAATCAGTCGTACACTACACAAATCCGGCATTTATGGAAGAGTGGCAAGAAGAAAGCCATTTCTCAAAGATATCCACAAAAAGTCTCGTTTACAGTTTGCCACAAGTCACCTGGGAGACACACCAAACATGTGGAAGAAGGTGCTCTGCTCAGATGAAACCAAAATCAAACTTTATGGCCACAATGCAAAATGATATGTTTGGTGTAAAAGCAACACAGCTCATCCCCTGAACACCACCTCCCCACTGTCACACATGGTGGTGGCAGCATCATGGTTTGG
>JAODAL010009142.1:42500-97500 GCA_025379985.1 Phyllomedusa bahiana
TTTTTGGGGGGCAACACCCTTCAGAGTGTTCACATGACTGATTTGGATGCTAATTCTGGCGTGAAATTGGCATCCAAATCCAATCCTTCTTTCATGGTTTCCAGTGTAAAATCCATGTCACTGTGCATAGGATGCTTTTTTTTTTTTTTTTTTTTTTTTTTTGTTCAGCACTGAAAAACATTAACTTTTTAATTAAGGGCGGATTCCATGCTAAATCCTTACCTCAAATTATGTTATGTAGGAGGCTGAAAATCTGTTTCTAAAAACCAGCATCAAATCAACATCCAAAATCCATGCTTACTGGTGCAGATTCTAGATGATTCAGTGCTGAAATTTTCTTTGCTGCAAATCATCAGTGTGAACATACCTTCAGTGCCCTAATGCTTCTGCCAATATTTCCTTTCTTTTAATCTTCAGACATCCAAGAATTTTATGAAGTGACCTTACTAGACAACCCGAAATGTACAGATAACTCCACGGCACCTGAACCAGCAGTGCCTGTGAATACATGGGATTTCTCTACTCTTCCCAACTCAACTGTGACATCTGAAACCTTGCCAAGCAGTCAGAGTACAGAGGTATTTATGATGGTTTAAGTACATGTTGTTGGTTTCCATTTCCTTTTTGTTCTGCCATTCCTTTCTGAAAAGTCTATTTCAACAGAAGTAAAAAGTTGCTGGGTTTTAAGAAGTTGCCTTTTTAACAACCCCTTCAGCAGTCGGCTGATATCATGGGAGGGGAGGTTGAGGGCCGCCACGCGTTTGGCAAACATTACTTATTGACCACATAATATACAATGTTATCTGTCCGAGATGAATGCAAATGGAGATCATGATCCGCCAGAAACCCAGGACCTCAGAGGCATGAATCTGCCTTTTGAATTTTAAAACCTAGCTGCAGGCATTTGTCTCCATTCATCCTCAAGAGCATGTGTGTGGCCGTACACTGATGATAATGATGACCAATTTATGTAAAGGGGTATTCCAGCTTTCAGACAAATTTTGAAAAGGGGCTGCAGGGTTATTTCACATACAACAACGGTGTAACACTGATCCTACATTCAAAACATATAATTGACCTTTTCTTACACTATTTCTCCCTACATGCTCCTCCTCATTACAGCACTTGTAGGCATGTGTATAGCAGACTACAGTTTTCATCATGCATTACATACCTTTTTTACTGGTCGTTCTCCTCCACTGCATTACCTTGGCTGCTGTAGAGTAAGGGCTTTTTCACACTGCGTTTTTGGATTTGAAAATCGCATCCAAACAGGCAGCTGCATGTTTGGATGCAGCAGAATCGCACCCTATAGTTTTAAATAGGGCTTCTGTGCGTCTTTCGGACCAAAAAATAACATGTCAATTCTTGGAACGGATCCGAAAGAGGCAATGAGACACATATCGTTTATCACTCGTCTGGACTCTGATACGTGTTTTACATTGCAAGCAGTGTAAAATCACGTTGCTCATTGTTAGATGTGTGTTTGGATCAGTCTAGACCAGGGGTTACCAACTCCAGTCCTCACCCGCCCCACCAACGGTTGGATCTCCCAGATGCCTGACTAATTAAATCACCTGTGCAGCATAATTGTGTTTCCTCACTGCTAAACCTTTCCTATTAATTTCTAGTTGCATCCCCTGCTGCTTCAAAAATACATATCTCACCTTTCTGGTGCTGGAACAAAGCATGCCTGGCTAGAATGCTAAAACTGAACTAGAAGTCGTATGCCTGGGCAACAAGCTATAAACCTCAGATTTTGACCCAGCAGTTTGTGAGCGTTGTTACTATAATTTGAAGACTTCTATTCAAAGTGTGCAGTACACAATAGAAGTTAAGTTTTGTATGCTGGAATACTCCTTTAAATAAGACAAGGCTGCGTTGGCTACTACTAAATGTACTGTGTACAGGCCTACAGGAGCAATGTAAGCACTGGAGAGGCAGTAACCTTTTCCCACAAGCAGCCAGCATTTGGCCTAATGCCAACTTATTACCGGGGTTAATAGAAGTGAATGGGGCAGCCTCCCCCTGCGCTTTAGAAGTATGTGCTGGTCATACGTCATGTGAACATACCCTTACAGTGTGTAACAATGTGATCCTGGAAACCACTTTAATATTTCTGGCCCTTCATCTCTTAGGCTATGTTCACACGGTGTATTTGCAGAACGTAATTATGCCGTGTGGATGGGGGTGGGGGGGGGGGGGGGGGGGCCGTCACCTCGCCGGTCCATAGAAATTCATTACCAGTGGCGCGTATACGCCGCTGGTAATTCACATGTCGCTTATCTCCCCCCGCAGCATATTCGCGGAGCAGGGAGAGGAGACGTAATCTATAGTTCTCTATGACAACTGTGGATTACCGTAATGACTGGGACGTATTCCAGCCGTAATTTGCGCACTCCGACACGTAATTACGGGGCCCCGAAAAATTCGGCCCATTTTTTAAGCCGTGTGAACTTCGCCTTAACATTAAGTCACAAGACCTTTGTTTACCTAATGAGCTGGTATGTGGCTTAGGAAATCTCAGCCATATATAAAAAAAAAAAAAAAATTGACTTGGATCTGACCCTCAAAATGTAAACTAGTCTTTCAGGTTTGAGACGTGCATTCCTTGCTCCTCTTGAGGAAGCAGAATAAATTTTAAGAACTCTTAAGGCCTCGTTCACACGGCTTATTTCGGCGCGGATTGGCGCCGTACTGCGCGCCGGATTTGCGCTGCAGTACGGCGCCCATCCGTCGCAGTAATTACGGTAATCCATGCTCTCATTAAAGAACAGTGGATTCTGTCGCTCCTCCCCGCTCGGCGAATCGCCGCGGGGGGAGAAAGTGACATGCCATTAAATCCAGGTGCAATTTCGCGCATGGATAATGCAAGTTTTATGGGGCAGACGGGCCACGCCACCGCAACCAACCCCTTATTCAAGCCGGAATTGCGAGCGCAATCCGGCTCGCAATTCCGGCTTGAATAAGCCGTGTGAACCGGGGTTTAGGGGTTTTCCATTTTTACCAAAAGCTTGTCAGTTGGTAAGAACATTGGAAGATGAGAAAAAAACGAAAACCTTTTCTAACCCCTTAACGCCAAGGGTTTTTTTTTTTTCTTGGCTTAGAACTCTGTAGGTAGTGGCAGCAAGTTGTATATATGGTGTGTGGACTGCGTTTGGTTTTACCTACACAGCATGCAATAAACAAAAAGCAAGAGCCAGCTCACCAAAAATTGTCAGCTGATGGGGTCGTCTATGCGCGTATCCCTCCCGGAGTACGGCGTAAACCGCAGCGAACCATGTAACGGATAATACAGCAGTCCAATGAAGTAATCCCATGCGTTAAAAATGCAAAAACTTTGAGTGCCGTTAAAAACTCAGCATCCTCAGATTGCACCAAAGCATTGCTATGAGTAAGGGTGCACTGTCACCCGAAACATGTCCGTTTTGACTTGAGTCACGTTAAAAAGTCAGTATCCTTAGATGGCACCAAAAAAGTTTTTGCATTTTTAACATATGGGATTACTTCGTTGGACTGCTGTATCATCCGTTAAATGGTTCTTTATGTCTACACAGCACAGGTTTTCCGTCAGATTTTCGGTGATTTTTAGTATTTAGAAACCCCTGAAAATTGGATGGAGAACTTTTCACATAGACTTCAATACAAATAAAACGACCTGTAGTCTACACAGGTCGTTTTTTTTTTTTTTTTTTGTTTTTTTTTTTCTGGTTAGTTTTCAAAGCTGGGGGGTTTAGGAACGTGTAAAATCTGCCGGAGTCCGGCAGAAAATTTACTATTGAAGTATATGGCTAGGTCTACACAGCACAGGTTTTCTGTCAGATTTGTGGTGGTTTTTAGTTTTTAGAGACCTCTGAAAATCGGACGGGGAACTTTTCACGTAGACTGCCTGAAAAAATGTCCAAAAAACTCGTTGGAAACCCAACTGCTTTGGACAAAAAACGGACCATATTAGGGTTCAAAGCGCCGTTTTGGTTTTCTACACGTTTTTTGTCCTATGCTGTAGGGCCCTAGCCTTACACTCTATTTGCAAGTTAAGTGGTAGGCGAGTGCAAGATGGTTTGTTTGAGTAGTAAACAACTCCTTGCAGTCCTACCCATGTCACTTGCTTTGGAGGTGTGCGACACCCTTGCACACACCACGTACTTGGGTGGTCCTGCTGAAGTTGGCGGGTTTGGCTGACGTTGATTTTGTGTGTGCAAGCATCTATATAGTTAAGAAATCCATTTGGCATTGTCTTAAACTGTTTATATGCCATTTACATGAAAGGTCTAAGGTGTGGATAGATGATATTTTGTTCTGTATGTATCTGGGAAGATCGACAAATTTCCGCCATCTATACAATTATTTTTCTGTCAACGGGGCTGTGTGGGGGCTAGTTTTTTGCAGGATGACCTGTTTTTTTTTTTTTTTTTTTTTTTTTTTTCTTTCTTTGGTATCATTCTGGTCTTTGATATGCCTATTTATTCTCTTTTTCAAAGTCGGGATAAAAAAAAGCTGCCATGCTGGTTAAATGTCATAATTACATAGTTTGGGTCATTACGTACACCACCAAATGAGTATATTTTTATTTGAAGGGAAATTTTCATCAAAATTTTGTTAACGCTAATATTCCTGGAAAAATTATTAGGTAGTACTGTGCAATTTGAAATTGCAAATCTTGTGTTTTTTTTTTTTTTTTTTAAGCTGTAATAGTCTGCTCATTCATCCTGGACTTTTTGCTCCCCACTAATCTCACATAACTGCAGGTGCTGCTGATCTCTATGTAGTCTCATTATAAATAGTAGGTAATGACACGCGCGCTATTGTTTTCCATACAGGCATAGATAAGATTATACTAGACTGACAGGGCTGTGACGAGACTAAGGCTGTGTCTCCACTGCACACAAAAACGTCTAGTTTTCTTCAGTGTTTATAAAAAAAAAAACGACTAAGCAGGGCAGAAAATTTACTATTGGGGTCTTTTGTAAAGCACTGGATCCCCCCCCCCCCAGAAATCATGGCAATTTAATGATTTGCATTTTGCAAAGAAACGGCAAAAGAACAAAATTTTTCAGCAGTTTTTTGCGGCGCGGGCAAAAACCTCAGTTTTCTGAACGTTTTTAGGATTTGGTTTTCGAGTCATTTTTTGGGCCACTGCCATGTAGACATGGCCTAATACATGAAAGTATAATGGGATAATCTTTTTCTGCACTGGGGGGGTTTCCCCGCTTTTTACACATAGGACTGTGTTTTAAAATAACCACTTTCAACCCATTCTTGGCCTGGAATAGAACAGTCAAGCAATCCTCTCACTGCCGTGCTATCAGAGCTCACAGAGGGTAAGTCTCAGAAACAAACCAGTAGTATCCCTGTTTAATATAGCAAGTGATTCTTTAAGTCCCACTGTGGGACTTGATTTAGCGATTTGCTTGTTTGTTAGTATGATAGGCTAATATCGTCTGAGTGTATTTACCCAAACTTCACCAGGCCCCCGGTGCCAGACAACCTATTGCACCCATTATCATTGGAACCCCTTCCCTCAGTTTATTGCTTTGGTGCAACAGTAACACCTCATACATTATATAAAAAGACACACATGCATGGTTTTCTCACTATCTGATACGAAATCAGAATAAACCTTACCAGTTTTAGGTCAATTAGAATTATCAAAATTTATATTTGCCGAATGTCAAAATATTTTTAAAGGCATTTTATTACTTACTGCAAAGTCAGAAAGATTACATACACTAGGATTAAAGGATTATGCCTTTAAACAATTTGGGACAGCCCATATGATGTCATGTCTTTGGAAGCTTCTGATAGGTTTATTGGGACATTTTTTGTTAGAACCCTTTTTTTTTTTTTTTTTTTTTATTTTTTTAAAGCACACCCGAAAACACTGCTTCAGTTGTAACATATAAAGTGAAAAATTTTTAAAAAAATCAGCTAAAATATCATGAGAAATTTTGGATTGCACAAGTTGGTATCCCCGGGGGCAATTTCCAGAACCTGAAGTTTCCTTGTTCATCTGTACAAACTTTTTATGCAAGTACAAAGATGGGAATGTCCCGTCTCAACCCTAGGGAAAGGCGATGGGTTCCTGAATCTCAGGGGGAAAGTGCTTTTGGGCCCACATGTGCATATCAACCCCCAAAAACAAAAGCAAAAGACCTTGTGAAGATGGTGGCAGAAGCTGGTAAGATTGTGGAAAATAATACCAAGGGCGTCAGCATGGGTGTCCTTTATTTACAATCCCAGTACATACAACAGCATAGCTCCAATGTTTCGACTCGCATCCTGAGTCTTTATCAAGCTATGCTGTTGTATGTACTGGGATTGTAAATAAAGGACACCCATGCTGAAACCCTTGGTATCGTTTTCTGGAGTGCTAGAGAAGGAAGTGGACTGCTTCCATTTGATCGTCTATTGCATTTTTGAAGGGGTCCTAATGAAGATTTAATAAGGACTACCGTGCTGTCCGAAATATTGCTTTTTGCCAAGCTGGTAAGATTGTGTCATTATCCATAGTGAAACGAGTACTGTATCGGCATGGGCTGAAAGAATAAACCATTTCTCCAAAAGAAACCTAAAAGCCAGATTAATGTTTGCAAATGCACACAGGAACAAAGACCATACATTTTTGGAGACAAGTCCTGTGGTCTGATGAAATTAAAATTGGACTGTTTGGCCATAATGACCATCATTATGTTTGGGTGAAAAAGGGAGAAACTTTGAAGCCTAAGAAGACCATCGCAACTGTGAAACATGGGGGTGGCAGCATCATGTTGTGGGGTTGTTGTAGGATGGACTGGTGCACGTCACAAAATAGATGGCATCATAAGGAAAGAAGATTTATGTGGCAGTACTGAAGCAGCATCTCAAGATATTAGCCAGGAAGTAAAAGCTTGGGTGGAATGGGTCATCCAAATGGACAATGACCTGAAGCATATAGGCAAACTGGTTATATAGTGGTTTAAGGATAATCAAGTCAATGTTTTGGAGTGGCCATCACAAAGCCCTGATCTCGATCCTGCTTAAAACTTATGGGCAAAGCTGAAAAGGCAGGTGCGAGCAAGGTGACCTACAAGCATGGCTCCGTTACACCAGTTCTGTCAGGAGGAATGGGTCAAAGTGCCTACCAACTATTTGAAAAAGTTTTGGGGAAAGGATACCCAAAAATTTGACTTTTTAAGGGAATTCTAAAATATATGTGTTTTTTGACTTTGCAAAAGTAAAAAAAAATGCCTTAAATTCTCCCCTTTTTATTCGGGCCCAGTTGGCAAATATAAAAAATTTTTGGTTCCTAATCGACCTAAAATGGGTCAGTTTTATTCTGATTTCACATCACTGTGAGAAAAACATGCATATGTGTCTTTATATGGTGTATGCAAACTTTTGGTTTCAAGTGTGTGGGGTGTGGTGTGTTGTGTGTGTGGTGTGTGTATACATACATACACACACCTGAAAGACACATATGCATGTTTTTCTCAGTCTGATGTGAGGTCACAATAAACCTTACCCGTTTTAGCTCGATTAGGATTACAGTATATATTATAGTAATCAATTGATTACTATAATATATATATCTATAGATAGATATGCATACACACACACACACACATTAGGGAGCGTTAAGTGACTAAGTGGTGGTAGATACTTTGGTTTTTTGGAGCATGCACAAAATTTTTACTTTGATGACGTGGGGAAGTTATTATTTTAAATTTTTATATTATTTTCTTTTCCTATTTCAAAAATGCCTGTATACCTATAATTAGAAAATTATGCTTGTTTTGTCTACAGGCTAATCATTGTAGCGGTAGAAAATGGCCGCCAGGCTCCTTCCTGTGCAGAAAACTTGTTCTAGAATGCAGAGTGCAGGCTCTGTGAGTTACTTCCTAGTATGACTCACTGGCATAACTGAGCATGTGTGCTGTGCTCAGTCAGCTTGACAGACTTGTGGTGTGAGGGAGGCTCTGCAGTGTATAAAGGAGACTTGAGGCTGTGTTATTACTGTCCTGAGTCATCCCGCCTCTGTGTACATGTATGTAAATTTGGTGTGTATATAGTATATGAAATCTATAGCTCAGCTGGGAGGAAGCGTCCTTTGTGGGACATGTATTTATCAAACAGGGTGCCTAGCAACTGTAGCTTCACCCAGTGAGGAGAAAGATCCAATATGGCAATGATATGTGAGATAACAGTGTCTGTCAGTAGTTCATACACTGTATTGTGCCAGGTATATATTTACAGTTTCGCTTTAGTATTCCTCCATTATATGTTCCTCCTTTTGGGGGAGGAGGTGGTTTCTCACACAACTCCTTTAAACAATTATAGTGGCTTATTTTTGGTATCACATTAAGGCTCTGAATTTTAGCTTTAAAATCCCAGCATGATGGGTGCACTACTCTGGATGCAGCACTTGTTGAGGAGCAATGTTTTACTCTTGATTCTGTGTGTTTGTGAGGGAGAAAGCTGCATGTGGCATCAGGAAGAAAGATTACAGCCTGTTATCTCCCTTTGTACAGCCGGTGGAGGTGTCTGATGGAATTGGGACAGAACAGCATTGAGCAGCTTGCATTTTACTGTATATGCAGTTCAAGGAATTCCACTGCCCTTGTGTTTTTTTTTTTTTTTTTGCAATTGAAATTCTTCTATGGTATAAATTTCATTAAACAAATAAGGTGCATGTAATGTAGTGAGATGTAAGGAAATGCTGATATGTGACGTTTGCGCTATGGTTTTTCAAAAAACCTTAATCTGGTGTGTCACAGAGGAGTAATAAGAAGGAAGTGATTAAGAACAGACCCCCCAGAAAGGGTGCTGGTAGAATATGGTATGGTGTGCGAAAGGGGGAATGGGGATTTTTTAACCCAGTTTTTGGAGTTATCCTTTCCATTTGCCCCCTTACGCTGACTTTAGTAGGGGGCCCATTCATCTTTTATTTTGTATGTTGGGTGAAAAAAACCAAAGGATAGAAAATGTTAAATTTAAAAAAACTAAATTGAAATTTTTTTTTTTTTTGGCCACTGACCCCACATTTTTTCCTTTTTAAATTTAAACCGTTCTAAAGAGATCACTTTTTGTCAGTCTCCGTGTTCTTTTCACAGGCAGAATCACAATGAAGAGAAACGCATCTGTTCTAATGTAGGGGACAGATGACTAAGAATCCACCGTTGACAATAGTAAGCGTATTTGAGGAGCTATTGAGGGCATTATACAGGAGTATGGGGTAGAAAATCCTGTTAGTTATAGCTAGCATTGTTCTACTAAGGACTGAAGTTGTCAGACCAACCTGTTATGGTTTTTGTGAAGAGGAGTAGGGGGGGGGGGGCCCTGAACAAAAGAGGAACTGTTGTATACAGTGGGGTTCAAAGAAATTGGAAACCCTGCAATTCTGTCAGATAATATATTGTTTTAGGTGGGGGGTTCCCATTACTTTTTTTCTCCCATTTTTAAAGTTTTGGGTTGAAAATGATCAATGATTTGATTTTTGTTTCTTTCTCTTTTGTGTTTTTTCATTGCAAGCAAAATAAATAAAGATAATACCAAAAAATTTTGTGATTGCAATCTTTTTAAAGGGGAAAAAAACTGAGTATTATCTGACGGGGAATTGAAGGGGGTGCCAATACTTTTGGCCACCACTGTAGTGTTTTTGGACTTGGCAAGAGAGTTTGAGGCAGTCCACTTATAGATGTCTAAGGTATATCGTTACAAAATTATAGTTTGTAATTGGATTAGAAACTAGCTTACAGGGGGACCTCTGCTTTGGACAATGCTGAACTTGTTATAAGGGTCCTTTTGAAAGTTGATCAGTGTATCCCCCTTCTTAGACCCTTGGCTATAAGCTATCACTTGTGGGGAAATTAATGAAATGGGAATACCCTTTAGGACCATGCCTAGAGTGGTGGTAAATGATTGTTATGCTGAATGATCCCTGGTTATAATAGGTTTACCTCAAGGTACCCCCTTTTTTTTTTTTTAAGACTTTGACCTTCATTTGGCCCGGTAGATTCCTAGCCAAACCCAAAGTGTTTTTTGGGTATGTGTTAAGGTTTTTAAATCTTTTGGGGGTTTATGATTTTCATGCTCCTATGGCCCCAAAAGGGGAGGGAAAAAATTGGAAAAGTAAAATGTTCCCCAAAACCCAGCTGTGTTTGTAGATGATAGAAACAGATGATTGATATTGCCTGCTGTTAAGGCTCGCAGGATATTGTCATGTATTAGGAAGCATGGACTCGTGGAGCAGGGAAAGTAATATAAACCCTATCCCCCGCAGGGTGTGACCTAAAGGGAATACCAAAACCCGTTCAGTTTGGGCCCCCAGTTATAGGGGAAAGGTGTTTGGAGTGGAGAACATTCAAAGATGAGTAATAAAACTAGGAAGGGGAATGGAGGGACTTGGTTATACAAGTAGGTTAACAGAATAAAAATGTCCTCTTGATAGAAATCGTCTAAGGAGGAAGCAAGGATGACTAGATTGTATAAATATATAAATGGCTTGTACACAATGAAATGTTGAAAGGTCGTTTTCTGTTAAACTCCCTTTAAAAAACAAAACAGCAGTATGGAGAGAGAGGTTCAGTCTACAATCTTCTTTACCATGAGAACTCTGGATCTATGGAATAGCTGCCTCAGCTGCAGCAGGGGACATTGAGGGGTTTTTAAAAAAGGGTGGGGTAATTTTCCCCCCCCTTTAACCCCTTCTGTTGCCCAAATCTAGTTTTACACATTGCTTCAGTCCACTTGGGATCAGGATAGACCTCCTTCTTAGGACAGATTGTATTCACACAGGTTTGTTACATTCCTCTGGATCGATAGGGGGAACCATGTTTTATTGTTACCCATACTGACTCCCATTCTCATATTCTACTCCTCTTGAGTTTAATAGACCCAAGTCTATTTTTTTTTTACCTTCTGTACTTTGTAGCTATGATGGCCACGGCTTGCCTCTGTGCATGTTGACCTCTGTACAGGTTATAGAGCATACCCAGAACATTCTTGCTCCCATCCCAAGATGCTGGTTTACTAATTCCATGTGGCTTTTGAATGCTGTTAGCAGAGTAATGGCTTACGCAAGATGGCAACCCATGAAATATGTAGATTATTATAAAATAAAAACTATAAGGGCTTGTTCACACGGCGTTTTTGTGATCCGTTTACGGATCCGCAAAACGGATCTAACAATTTTCAGTGTGATTAACATTGAGTTGAATGGAAAAGCGCATGGTTCCCCGGGAGATCACGTGCGTTTGAGGGCTCTCCTGCGCTGCGCTTTTCGTATCCCCTTTAAAAATTTAAATGTAATTTTATTGCGGGTTTTCGCAAGTGAAAGCCATGGAGATAATGGAGTCCACTTTTGGACCTGTCCCAAAAACGCTCCCCCCTCCGGGACGTATAGCGCGCTTTGCATCCTGAAAGCGGATGCGGAAAAGCGAGGGAGACTGGACGGGTGCTGAGAGGTGTGGGCGGCGCGCAGGTCGGGGGCGGAGGGTGGGCGGCGGGGGAGTGGAGGTGAGCGGCGGTGACAGTGGAGGGTTGGGGCAGGCATATAATGAATGGGGGGTTTGGGGGAGGCTAAATGAATGGGGGTTGGGGGGAGGCATATAATGAATGGGGGGGTTGGGGAGGGATATAAGAATGGGGGTTGGGGGGAGGATTAATGAATGGGGTTGGGGCAGGCATAATGAATGGGGGTCGGGGCAGGCATATAATGAAAGGGGGTCTGGGCAGGCATATAATGAAGGGGGTCTGGGGCAGGCATAAATAATGGGGGGCTGGGGGAGGCATTAATGAATGGGGGGCTGGGGGAGGGATATAATGAATGGGGGGTTTGGGGCAGGGATATAATGAATGGGGGCTGGGGGAGGGATATAATGAATGGGGGGGTTGGGGGGAGGATATTATAGTGGGGGGGGGGCAGCAATAATGAATGGGGGGGCTGGGGGGGGCAAAATAATAATGGGGGGCTGGGGCAGGCAAATAATAATGGGGGTCTGGGGCAGGGATATAAAGAAAGGGGCAGGCATATAATGAATGGGCAGGGATATAATGAAAGGGGCGGCATATAATGAATGGGGGAGGCAATAATGAATGGGGAATGGGGCAGGCTATAATGAATGGGGGGAGGCATATAAGAAAAGGGGGGCTGGGGAGGCATTAATGAATGGGGGGAAAGGGGGAGGGATATAATGAATGGGGGAATGGGGCAGCAAAATAATGAATGGGGGAAGGGGAGGCAATAATGAATGGGGGGGAAAGGGGCAGGCATTAATGAATGGGGGGGGAAATTTTTGGGGCAGGCATATAATGAATGGGGGAATGGGGCAGGCATATAATGAATGGGGGAATGGGGCAGGCATATAAAGAATGGGGAATGGGGCCCGGCATTTAATGAATGGGGGAAAAGGGGGGAGGAATAATGAATGGGGGGAAAGGGGAGGCATTTAAAATGGGGGAATGGGGGGGGCAATTTTAAAGAATGGGGCAGGAATAATGAAGGGGGGAAGGGGCAGGAAAATAATGAATGGGGCAGGATATAATGAATGGGGCAGGATATAAAGAATGGGGGGAAAGGGGCAGGCATATAATGGGGGCAGGCTATAAGAATGGGGGAATGGGGGAGGGTATAAAAATGGGGGAAAGGGGCAGGGATATAATGAATGGGGGGGGGGGGGGGGAAAGGGGGAGAGAGAAGAGAGAGGCTCTCTCTCTCGGGAATTTCTTTTGGAAAAAAACGCAGTGAAAAAGTTAAAAAAGGATCCAAAAAAAGTATCCAATGTGGTTTTTGCGGACCCCTTTTCCCGGGATGCGCTTTTAAAGGCAAAAAAGGGGACCCTAAAAAGGGATCCAAAACGCCTTTGTGAACAAGCCTAACAGGAAAAAAAATTTCTTTGTTTTGTTTCCCAATCAGGTTAAATGTTCAGTTACACAATTAAAATGATTCAAGCCGGGTGTCAAATGGCGGCCCCCCAGCTTTTGGGAAAACTAAAACCCCCTCAGCATTTGTTAAAATCTGTAACAGTGGGCATGATGGGAGTTGTAGTTTCCCAACAGCTGGAGGTCCGCCAGTTTGACACCACTGCATTAAAGTGTATAGGCCCAGATAGGGAAGGCAAATATCCTTTGATACTGAAGAGGACTTATGTCAGTAGGTTATTACTATGTAAGGCAGGGGTGGGTAATTAATTTTCCCATGGGGCCACATGATAAATTGGAATGGTGTTAGAGGGCCAGACTAATATATTTAACTTCATTCTACCTAATACCTATATACTATAGACCTCAGATTGCTAAGCTCTTATCAATCGACTTGAGGCCTTAATAACCGGCTTATCGACTGTTAGCGGCTTCACATCGTATTAAGTAGTATGTCCCCTAGTATAGGCAATATGGTGCCCCAGTAAATATGTCCCCCAGTATGTAGGTACATAGGTTATAGGTCCCCCAGCAGGAATATAGGCAGGTTATAGGTCCCCCCCAGCAGGTAGAGGGCTAATGGTCTAATCTAAAAATTAACAGTGCCCCCGCCCCTCCTTTGCGCTCTGCTCCACAGAAGCCTGCAACTGAATGCACGTCCGGAGGATGCACATAGTTAAAGGGGTTGTCCGCTAAAAGAATAGTTTCAAATTGTAGGGGGAAAACAAAATAAAGACATTTTTTAAAATTGCTTTTTTCTCTGTTTTCCTTAAGGAGATACAAGTGAATTTATGACCTCCCTGGCTATTTCAGTTCCCTCAGTAACCAACCTGTAAACAATTCTCCCCCTTGCTGTTTGTTCTATGTGATAGCAGGGGTGACATCATCACACAGGTCACGGCAGCGTCTGTGCCGCTGGGCAGTAAAAAGCTTGATTTATCTCAAGTAAACAGCACTGTAATTAGGGCTTTTGTTTGAGGGATCAGATAAAAAGTCCTGTTAGTAGTTTCAGAAGCTTCTGAGCTAATCTGATCTAATTAGCAATGAAGACACAGGGCGGGAAATACACCATGGAGCTTATGCAAATTTCAGTCAGTCTGACCCAGGAAGAGACAGAGTATTTCATTCATGCAGCCTATGAAACTCTGTAGGTAGACAACTCCTTTAATCACCAGCACCGCCACCATTGCCGATCGCCAATGTCGGGAAATCTCACGTGGGCCGGTCAGAGCTAGTTAGAGGGTTGGATTTTTCCTCTGGACCGTACAATGCCGAGGTCTGGTGTAAAGTATTTTTTCCTTAAAAGATGGGTAGTCCGTAAAATCTATTATTTACCACATTTGCTATTAAGTACTCCTACAAAAGGCCTAAAATTACTTCAAGTAGTAATGTGCATTTGTTGTGAAATCTTCACTGAACTTGCATATACAATGTACAGTGGTCCCTCACCATACAATAGTAACTGATTCAGGGATGAGCATTTATATTGAAACCAAGATACTGGTAATTGGTTCCAACGCGCCAAAAATGTCAACCCAAAATTTGAAGAAAAAAAAGAAATGTTAATGGAAGCTAAGCAGATGAGTACAGATAAAGCAAGTCCTTACATCTAAGGCTATGTTCACACGGCTTATTTTGGAGTGCATTTCGCTGAATATTTTGCGTCGTACTGCGCTTAATACGTGGGGAAATGAGCCCCATAATTACGGTAATCCATAGCTCTCATGGAGCATTATGGATAAGGCCTCCTCTCCCCGCTCGTGAGATAAGTGACATATCAATTACATGCAGCAATTACGCGCCGCGAGTAATGCAGGTCTATGGGGTCGGCGTGCTGCAGCTCCCCACACTGCGGAAGTACACGCTGATCAGCGTGAGCTCCCGAAACACACAATGTACGGCGGCGCGTACTGTACGAGCCGCAGTACATAGTATGAACATACCCTAAGAGTCAGAGCTGTTGGAAGCTGGAAATCCCTTCCTATTTTGAGGACAGGAGCTTCTTTAGGTACTTCATCCACAACGGGGGGCAGAGTCATCAATACTGTATAATACTTAGTGTGAAGTTGGACTAGAGTCTTACAGTGTGCCACAATTGGTATATGTTTAGAATGGCAGTCTATTTAACCTTAAATTTCTATTTGTTTTTGGCTTTATTAATGCCACTAATTGCTATAAAAATTTGGTGCACAGCAGTGTCTAAAAACTGTCTAATAACTATATTTACTATTTTGCTATAGGCAAACTCAAACTCTATCAGTCCTATCTATAAAATACTAGAACGTAACTTTTATTATGTATAACACTTAACCTCTATACACACTATTTAAAAACCTGATTTCTAACCTCTCAATTTATCCCTTTCTACTTCTGAAGAAATAGCTCCTTTTCTATTATCAATTCTGGTGGAACCTCACCTATTACCAGGAAAACCTTATATATACAGTAATTTACTAACTCCAGTAAGGGATCCCAATCATCCCTAATCTAATGAACATAAAACATATAAGGTTTCCATGTGATACCCTCTGCAGCGGGTGACCCTTGTAGGTGAGAAATTACAATTTAAAACGTCATGCCTGACCTCCCCAACATGTTTCACCAGCTAAACTGGCTTCATCAGGGGTTAGAGGTCCGGTCCCATGTGGTCTAAGCTCATTTCCTTTTATATCGTGTTAGGTCCCCCCCCCCCCTATTCAGGTACTCACCAAATAGCCATCATTGGAGACTATTAGAAACTGTCTAAAACACATAATAGATGTGATGTAAAACATGTGCCAGATTACTGACACAATTGCCATTTTAAGTGTATCCCAGAGTACCAGAAGAGAGAAAATGGGGCTGCCCTTACCGGGAGCCCGAAACCGACGGTTGTTCTGTACTGCTCTTGACAAGTGCTAGAGTAAGTAGTTCTGTAGAGAGGTGCTAATTTGTGCATGCACCTCACCAATACAGATGTTTTACAAGTAAAATGTTCTTGATAATTAGTTGGATCTTCCACCAGTCACCTGACCCCCAGTTCGGCAGTGTCTGTGACATTGTATATGGAGTCTGGTTTCAAGATGCAAAGTCCCAGAAAAGACAATTGTATGGTGAAAAGGATTTCCAAATCCTCAGCATGTCCACATTTTTGCAGATTTCTGCTTTGAATTTAATCTTTTGGCCTATGTGAAATCAGAAAGTAACAGATGCGCATTTGCTCATGGCTGTCCAGGTTTCTTCAACAGCGTCTTATTGGCACAGTGTGGGAACCAGGCCTTCCCGTGTGTGTTTAAAACTGAAAGCAGCAATTTCCTCCATAAACTACAACAATTTTTCTAAATAGCCACATAATTTTATTCTTGAAAAATCCTTCGGAGTTTCTTCAGTGACGAACAAAAAAAAAAACAACTTCGTGTATAGTTGGGCTTAAAGCGATTACTTTTCCAGTAGGTGTTTTAATTGCTGTTTCATTAACAAGCATACTGATTTGGAATTTACACTTGAATGCAGTAGGTGCTAGTAAAGTATATACGATGTTAATTGGGTTTGCTAACTTTAACGGTGAATTTGCTTATTGCCAAGACTGTGAAAATATAAAGTGTTACATTGCGAATGCTGAGGCATATTTTAGAGCAAAGTGAGCAAGTAGTTTAGCTATACCACTGTCATTCTATTTTGTCAAAAGCTGAGTTGCGCAGCAATCTAAAACCCAGATTAACTATGAAATATTTTTGGCTATAATCTCAGTATATTTGCTGTGCAATTGCCCCCCTCATGGATAGGTATGTCCAGTCATGGAGCTGTGCGTATGGCATTGTGCCTGTGTTTTAAAGGGGTTGTCTCACCACGCTGTTTCACAGAGCTAAAAGCAGCTTTCATTCATGCATCCTGTTTTTTTTTGTTTTTTTTTCCCTGGTCAGGCTGTGCCTGGCAGTGATGAGCATATTGGCTCCATATTAAAAGTCTGCTAATTACACTGACATGTGAGCAGAAGATGTTTTCCTAAAGTCCAAGGGAGCTTCAGAGATAAAGTAAACAAAAGTAATTAGTCTCCTTTGTTTGTTAGATCAGATAACACTCACTCTCATGCTGCCAGCAGTTCTGTGTGATGACCTCATCCCTGCTATCAGATAAGACAAACGGCAGGACAGAGCAGGTCGGTAACCTAGAATGCACCCAGAGCTGATAAAATCGCGTATCTCCTCAACAAAGAATAATAACGCAATCTATTGGAAAATGTCTTCATTTGCTGTTCCCTACATGTTGAAAGCTAATCTTGGTAGTGAAACAACCCCTTTAAGTAGACGATACTGGGGAACAAAAAAAATTCCGAAAATCTCATCCATTTTGTTAGCTTTAGTTTGAGATGTTGATTACATGATTCTACATTGTTGTTGTGATTGATTTGTGTATAAATATGTAGTGCAGATGAATAGAATTGAATTCACTTATACACATTCATGTTTTTGTTTGTATGTGTTCTTTAAATGTTCTGAAACTTTTTTCTGTTTCACATGAAGTACAATATTGAGTGAACACTACTTTCAGCAGCATATACAGTACTTGGTAAGGTGGCAATGCCGGATCTCCAAAACTAGAGCTCGTGGGGGAAAACGGGAGTCATTTTCAGAACCAGCGCCCCAAACATACTCAAAACTGGTTCTAACTTTGAAGGCATCTAAATGAGTGTTCCCTAGTGTAATGTTTGCAAGTGCTCAGCTGTACTCAGAATTCCCATTGAAATGAATGGAGAGTAGCCACCACTTCTCCATACTGAAAATTGAGTTTCAGTGGCCATATCTCTGGATTAGTGCAGGTCACAATGGTGGGACCTGCACCTATTGCACATTGATGGCATATCCCAGTAATCTGCCATAAATGTCTGAGGTGGGAAAACCACATTAAGTAGCCTCTGAAGATGGAACAGGAAAGCTATGGGGGAATTTACATGATGCTCATGCCAAATCCTGGTTTTGATGCCCACCCTTTTAATGCCTTTCCTTGCAGCTTGTGCTGCTTGCAGTTTTTTTTTCTTCTGGTCTTCAAGTGAAAACAGCTATTGTTTGCAGTATAGGTTAAGCACAGTGTGAACAGAGCCTAAAAAGTTATACAGCAAAAGATGGATATGTATATTGTGGGTTGTGGTTTTTTTTTTTTTTTTTTTTTTTTTTTTTATGTGGTCATTGAACATTATGCTAAGGCATGCAGGGGTGCAGAAGAGATGGACTTTCAGTTTATGTCCACACTGCAGCCATAGCAGGTGAATAATGCCTGGAAACAGAGGGTATAAGGCACTTGGAGAACCCAGCCAATTTTCCTCTTTGCTTGGATAGTCGTAGTAGTGCAGATGTTGGACTTCTCTATTGCAGTGCACTCCTAGACAATGCCATACTCCGTATATCAGTATGATCAGCATATTAAGCTGGACAAGGAAACGCAGTGGACCAAATAACCGTGGCAGGAGCGCCTCTCTTTGGGTATGTTCACACGGCGTAATGTCAGTACATACTCCGGCGTGTAATTGTGCTTCTAATATGCCTGAAGTACAGGCCAACATTACAGTAATTTATAGTTCTCATTGGGAGCCATGATTAACTGTTCTTTCCCCCAGCGCGCACTATGTGCCTGGGGAAAGAAATGACATGTCCATTCTTCCTGGTGATTATGCAATGGGGAGAATGACAGTGAGAGCTTCAGAGGGATGTGCTGGTCAGTGCATCCTTCTAAAGCTGCGGGCATATAGCGGGGCTCACCGTACGCTAAGCTTTAAAGGGGTTTTGCCACGATGTAATGTTGATGTGGGATCCTCCAAAATGGGTATTTAATCACTTTTCTAAATATCTGTGATAACAAAAAGTGACGCCTCTGAGAGCTACAGCATTGCTCAGTCCTCCTTAGTTTCCTGAAAGTTAACATTAGACACAACCAGGACACTGACGGGAGCTGATCTGGCTGGGCTTGCGTGTTTGCACTTCTTATCTGATGACAGGGAACATGAAGGAGCTTTGGAGGGACTGGGGAGAAAGTGCAGTGTATAAGTCTGTCTGCTGTATAGAGAATCCACTGTTATGTTATTTGAGTAAACTTTAGAGATGCTCTCTGCTCACCCCCCTCCCTCTCACCCTTGCAGCCCTTCATGTAACGGCATGCTTTGTGTATATTCTCCCTTGAGCAGATTAGAGGTAAGGAACTCACTTCGTGACAAAACCCCTTTAAACTCCTCTACCTCCAGGGGGCTTTAAATCGTGTGAACCGACCCTCTACCTCCAGGGGGCTTTAAATCGGGTGAACCGACCCTCTACCTCCAGGGGGCTTTAAATCGTGTGAACCGACCCTCTACCTCCAGGGGGCATTAAAATCGTGTGAACCGACCCTCTACCTCCAGGGGGTTTTAAAAATCGGTGAACCGGGACCCTCTACCTCCAGGGGGCTTTAAAATCGTGTAAAACCGCCCCTCTACCTCCAGGGGGCTTTAAAATCGTGTGAACCTACCCTCTACCTCCAGGGGGCTTTAAAATCGTGTTGAACCTACCCTCTACCTCCAGGGGGCTTAAAATCGTGTGAACCTACCCAAACCTCCAGGGGGCTTTAAAATCGTGTGAACCGACCCTCTACCTCCATGGGGCTTTAAAATCGTGTGAACCGACCCTCTACCTCCAGGGGGCTTTAAAATCGTGTGAACCGACCCTCTACCTCCAGGGGGCTTTAAAATCGTGTGAACCTACCCTCTACCTCCAGGGGGTTGTTTTGTGTTTGTTCTGACAAAATATTTCTATTTGGGATGGGTCCTCTTTAGTAACATTTTTATTACTTTTTATTTTTTTAAAGAAAAATAAGGGTAAAGGGTAATAAGTGGATTCTTCAATTTTGAGGGTTTTTTAGGCAACAGTGAAGAGTTGAATAACTTCTTTTATCCTAGAGCTTGCAGGGTTGTATACTGGTTGTGAAATGTAGGAAGTGACACAGAATATATGCCCGGAGGGTCGAATGATGACACTGGAGAGGGTGTTGAGTGTCACAGTAGTAGACACTGATTTGACCCAGTACCGGTTTACCTGATGGAGATTAGCCCAATGTGACCAGAGCTCCAGGTAACGCGTTGTCTTACATTACTTTGGGGGCTTTTACATGGAGTGCTGCCCAGCTGGGCAACTTGACCCTGGCTGCAGCTGCCTACTCTCAGCATGCAATGGACTTTACTTTGGGACTTGGCGTGTCCTTCAGAACCGGTGAGGAGATTCGTGTGTAATACGGTCGGTGTCCATTGGTGATACGCTCCTCGGGGCCTTTCTGCGAGGTCATCTGGACGTGTACATAGAAGGATTTTCTTTTGTGGTCAGAAGAAAGGCACTTGGTTAGCTTTGTGTATTTGACGGCACTGTGAATTGCTCAGTGACTTGAAGTACTATAAACTCCCCTCCTCAGGAGTTTCACATGGAATCTTCCATTCATTCTGGCCAAGAAAGTCATTGATCTTGGGGCTGCAGAGGCAGGGATGCTCTGATACTGATCTTTCTATCCTGGAGTAGTTTTCTCCCTGCACATGGACGTGAAGGCGTTCCCCTTGTTCTCTTGAAGATGCATTATTTATCAGGACGTGTTAGATCACAGCTTATCTTATATGGTGTTTCAGCATGTGACTCACTATGAACATCATGTCTGTGAGAGGAGGAATTAATGAAGGAGCATTGAGGCTGCTGTGGAATAAACCCTGGAATATAACTTTTTGAGCTCTTTTCCAGCTGCTTAGGCGGACACCTCTGAGAAATAGATGATCTGTACAAAGCGCTCACTCGCTGGCTTATGTGCTGCTCCAGGAGCTGCTTCTCCTCTCCGCACCTTTTCACCCTTGGTGGACTGCTACAAATGCTTCCTGTGGTTGTGACTTGTGATGGTCATGCAGTATTTAGATTGTGCTAGTTTAATTTTACCTACTTAAGCAGTAAGAATGTGTTGACTATGTGTAAAGGATGGACTGTCTGTGCATTGTGACTACCAAGGTAAGTTCTTTTGGTTTAGTTTGGATGTCATTTAGACCTGTGTGCTTTTCTAATTGTGAGCACCTTTTTCTAGCGTTTTATAGAGGTTACTAAAGAAGTTCTATTTTATTTGCTGGCAGAATAACAACCTTTTTAAACAGTAGTTTTTAAGTTTGTAAATGCTCACAAGTTCTATATACAGGTAGTCCCCGACTTACATCTGTCCCCTAGTTACAAACGGAGACTTATGGGGCATGCTGGCACTTGTAGTTCCATGTTCCACAGCAGATAGTAGCTGTGGAATGACAAGAGCCAGCATTCCACAGCAGCACATGAGGTAAAATCTTCTTAACAGGGGCACTGACTGCAAAACAAATGTAAAAACCCTTCCCTGCACTATCCAAAACTAAAAACAAACCTTTTCTGCTAGTTACATATAATAAATGTACCTATTCCGACTTACATACAAATTCAACTTAAAAACAAACCTACAGTCCCTATCCCGTTCATAACCCGGGGACTGCCTGTACTCAGATTGTACACTTCATCATATGCCTGTGCTTTCACACGATGCATTTTTGATGCGTTTTTTTTTGTGCAGGAAGGCACAGCAATTAATGCTGTACATTGCTGCACAAAAATCGTGGTAATTACTGCAATTTTTGCCGAGATTTTTGTACAGCATTAATTGCTGTGCCTTCCTGAACAAAAAAAGCATCAAAAACGCACCGTGTGAAAGCACCCTTAGCCCATTTCTCTTTCAAGCAGCCGACAGGAATTAGGTCTCGTTACACCTCCGTGCCTTTATCATTTGGCTTCCTCTTGTGATACTGTTTTGTGAACATTTCCGTCCATCGCATCAACATTATGAACACTTACAAAAAGGGCAGTTGGAAAGATTTATTAGACAAGCCAGTGGGGAACTGCTGATTTTACGGATCGTACAGCGCAGGGTTTTCCTACGGTGTTCCCTTTTCTCAGGATATGGATTGCAAATGGCTATATTTAGTAGTTTATATTTAGCTACGTAAAGTGCACATGTAAAAGGCCTTTGGGAAGCACACGTGAGATTGCTGTGCTCACACTTCCTTGGGAGGCTCTGTGATTTGCCTTGAAACAGTGCAGCATGCAATGCAGTTTTTGAAGTCAAAATGATGGACAGTGTGGCACAGCTTGATGACCCACCCCCTCCATTATATGCAATATAAAGGTTTATTTCCCATTATATACAGTATACACAGTTGTAGTGTGTGTGCAATTAGGTCAGAAAATTGCAGCAGAAAAACCGTGTATGACCATGTAAATGATTCATGGTACGCTCTCCTTCTGCTCCATACATGGTTTTTGACTTCAGAAGCTGCTTCAAAAAAGTTAATGGGCTCCTTAATGGTCCTCAGAATATTTGGTATTTGTGACCAGGTGATTAGGACAACCACAGCCTCACTGCATGGTGGCATTATTGCTACTTGGAGGCTAAGCAAAGGTACTATAGAGTCTCAACCTGTACATGCCCTGTGTGTAACACCACATTTATTGGGAACATCTTGATACTTAGGAAAGCTTGCTAAACTTTTACCGTGTGTGTGTGTGTGTGTGTGTTCTTAGGTCTATTTTTTTCAGCTACTAACCACACCATATTTATCATCTATGACGAGAGTGGTTGATTTTTAAATTTTTTATATTTTTCTTCTCCTAGCAGGTGTGTGTATGTATGCTGTGTGGTGGTGTGTGTTTTTTTTTTTTTTTTTTCTGTTTGTAGTTTTGCACAAAAGTATTAGTTTTTTATATATTGGTCTTATTTTGCAGTTAGTCATCCATGCTGAAAGCCATCCATGCCAACGTTACATAAAACTGGATGCTCAAAATAATGAACTTTATTACCACAGGTGAAAGTGTTTGTGCGTGCGTGTGCATATATATATATATATATATATATATATATATATATATATATATATATATATATATATATATATATATATATATATATATATTTGATATCACGATATAAAAAAAGAGAGAGACCACTGTCGGTCATTACTACTCCTACCTGTCTCTGGTGAAACACTGGATTGACCATGTTTAATGTGTGACGCACTTGTCATCTTAGATCTATCGTAATGACCAGCATGTCGATCTGTCCACATAAACATTCGATTTTTTTTTTTTTTTTTTTTTTCCTGAAACCAGTGAAATGTCCAAGAAAAATCAGCGGAATGTAGTGAAAGCTTCAGTTACAGTTGAACCTAGTTATATACTCCCTAGTGGTGCAAAGATGGTTGCAATGAACATCTGGGGTCACTTTTGCTGAACAAAGGATTGGACAGGTTAAAACCCAGTGTGACTAATACTTGTTTCCTCTGATGGAAAATGACTGTTGGCCTAAAACCATAAAATGAGGTTTTTAGCTGAAAACTTCTGGATCCATGAAGATAAGTGGAGTATATTCAGTACCGGTTCTGTGAGTGGGGGATAAAGTATAGAAACTTTTTCTAACATACACATTCTTTGCCCTTTGGTCTTTTGTCCACCATGGCTCCTAGTTATAAAGTGTTCTAAGCAATCACATGGCTTCAGTGGTGGTATTCATTGGGGTGTTACCGTGGTGGGCAGCAATTTCTTTTTTTTTTTTTCCTTTCAATTTTATTTTTTGTGAAACAAATGCAACTGAAAACTGCAAGTTTCAAGAACAAATTAAGTTGGACAGTGCTGTTTTGCTGCAGTTTTTTTTATGTCCAAGAGGAATTCCAGCTTGGCCTAGGGTATGTTCACACGTTAATCAGATCAAAAATGCATCCAACATGCGATCACTCGTCTGAATGCCGATGTGTGTTTTACATTGTAAGCAATGTAAATCACACTACACATTGTTAGATGTAGGTTTGGGTCTGTATACAGTGTTCAGAAATGAATACAACATATCAAAATACATTGTGTGTGTTGTGCATTGATTTGTTGTGAAAATCCAGTGGATGTTAGAGCAACGGAGTCTAACTTGTAACACTTATTTAATGTGATCGGTAACTCAGATTAAGTGCTAATAAGTTGCTATTACCTTCTGATTTTTCATTTCTTGTTGGATTAAGTTTCTCAGTCATCCATACATACATGACTTCCCATGGTTTCATGAAGTAAAGATTCATTACAAGCAGCAGTTTGCTGTTGATTCCATGTTCAGCCTCTTACAAGTAGCTTTGCTGCCCTCTACAGGATGGATGAGATGATACATTTGCTTAGATTTTATGGAGCTGTGCGAGTTCCCAATTCAGAAGAAATGGTATTGCCCAGTGTATCTGTGTGAACATACCCTTGGATCATCAACGAAAAAGTATTTGTGGGGCATAATGGTGCCGCAATGTGCCCGAAGCACACCCCTCAAATATGGTACAATCATAGCACTATGATAACCCCCAGCGTATTGCCCGGTGCATACTGTGCAGCTGTAAATAGAGGTGACATGTCACTACTTTTGGGTTGGTATGCTCTGAGGAAAACAAAAGTAATACAAGGCCGGACCGTAGCGTGGTTGAAACTACGTGTTGTCTAGCAGGCATATTGTAGCTCAACGGTACGTGCCGCAATATACCGTATAAACGTACCCGAAGAACACGTCAAAAATAAAATACGAATTACGTGGTGTTAAGATGAAGAGAGTGGAATTCATATGGAGTCTGAAGGGAAAAGTCTGTATCCTTAAACGTGTACCCCCGTTTTACCCTTTGGACAGCCAATTTTAAATAAAATTTTTAAGGGGTTTTCCCCCTATAAAAACCCCTTTGGGGGCCTACAGTGGACATACCGACTGTCCCTTAGTTTTGTGGGGTTTTTAGAGGCGAAAAAACCCACGCCCCCATCTCAAGAAGGGGGCCCTGAAGCCTCTATTTAGGGTCGTGCCCCCCCCCCCCTTTTCTTTTCAATACTTTTCCAAGTTTAAAGGGGGGTGCCCACAAAGTAATGTCTGCTGCTCAGGTGGCCTCATAGCTAGCTAGCTTGTGGGAGAATGAACAGGGTGGCGCTTGCTTCAATTTCATGGCAGTTCCAAATATAGCCAAATGGCGTTCTTGGCTATATTCGAAACTCCCATCGAAAAGAACCGGGGGGGATTACCCAACAAAAAGCCCCCAAATTTCTTACCACGTTTTGCTCCCTACTAAACTTTTTGAACAACTAAAACAAAATTAAAAAAACATATAGTTATTGCATAGAGCCACAGGAAAAAAAATGTTTTAATGGTCAAAAAAAATAATGTCTTTTATTTATACAGCGCCAAAAAAATTCCGCGATCCCCCCTTTTCAAGTACCTTGGGTTTTTGGGGTCAAACCAATTTGAGTTCACTGCAAAAAATTTCCCCAAAATTAAAACATACACCATTTACAAAATTTGGGTTCACCAGCCCGACTCTGAACCCCATTAAAAAATTTAAAAAGGGAAAAATTCCGACCCAGTTGGGCTGTTAAAATAGTTTGTAAGTCCAAAAAAGACCGTCGTCCCATCCATTTTTAGCCTATTGTCCCATAGTGTTGATCCAGGGGGAAGGGGAAAAAACCCCTTCAGGGGAGAAGTCAAAAATTGGGGCCTTCAAATTTTTAAAAAAAAAAATCCTTCCCCGACCCAATCGGAATCAGAAAATCCCTGGGTTAACAACCCTTCCCCAAGTCCCAAATCACTTTTAACTTTTTAAACTATTTTGTGAGGAAAATTGACACAAAAATGAGTCATTCCCCCCCCCCCATCCCCCCCCCCCACCCCCCCCCCCCCCCCCCCCCCCCCCCCCCCTCAATCTCACCAGATGGCAGCATTTTACAGGAAACCCCATTTAAAGGGATTTGACAGGGAGACCTGGGTAACCCCAAAGGACAAAGGAGAAACCCTCTTTGGCACGGGCACAAAAATTCTTTTTTAAATTCGTTGGGAAACCCGGCTCAAAACTAATACACATTGGGGTCCCCACAGACCTGAACAACAAAAGCTTAATGGGCCCGACTGAAAACCTTAATTTTAAAGGAAAATTTTTGGGAGAACCCTCATAACAGGTCCCTCCCGGGGTTTCATATTTTAAAATATGAAACTTCCCACAATGTTTTCTTTTTCCCCCCCGTTTTTACCAAAAAACCGAGAAGGGGGAAAAAATCGCAGTTTTTAGACAGGGGAAAGGGCGCAGGAGGCCCCTGCTTTGTACCCGGGCGTAAACTTTTTTTTGGCCCATCCGGGGTTTTTGATGGTAAACACTGGCTCAGTTCTGTGCCAATGCCCTGCCCCAAAATGGTGCAGTTTTTGTGGGCTTTAACACAAAAAAAGGATTTACCCCAAAAGGGGGGAGGGTGCAGGCCCGGGCCCAGGGGCTTTAGGTTGGGGGTAATGGGGTGCGGGTTGGGGGGGGGCCCGTCCTGGTACTGTTAAAGCCGAAGCCCAGGAAAAACCCCTTGCCGTTCTCTATTGGGAAGGGGAACACCAAACGTACAGAACCCGCAGGCCCACATTCACCCAGTGTAGGCCAGCATAAAACCAAACCCAAGGTAATTAAACACATCTTTCCCCCCCTTCTTTAACCATATTTCCCTATTTCAGGGCCCGACCAATATCTTTATAGTTTTTTGTCCCTTTTGTATATATGGGTTTTTCAGTGCGCCCTTTCCCAAAGGGGAATTAAATCTATTAAAATTTTTGGCTTGGGGTGGTTTTGTTTGTCTTGATCATCGATCCCCAAACCCGGCCTTATTCTCGGGCTTTAATATAAAAGCTAAAACCCCCCCGGCCCGGTTCCCGGCCTTTTCTGTAATTCCCGGGAACGGACCGGCCTTAAAAACCAACGGGAACTTTGTGGCAATTTAAACCCGGGGTGACCGAAATTTTGTTTTTAAACCCGTGGGTAAACAAAATTTCTCCCACCTTCCCGGGTTGGTGGGGGGTGTGGGTCCCTTGCACTACCTGGGTCCCCCTGGGCCCGGGTGGAAAAAGGGTTTAAATGGGAAGCCGAAAACCGGGTGAACTTGTTTCCCCCCCGGGGAAGTGCAACGTCACAATACACCCCAAGTCAGGCCGTCGACCCCGAGGGGCCCCCCGCGGGTTTTCCCGACACTTTTTTTGGGAAATATAAAAATCATCCAATAGAGATCAGAAAAAATCTCTTGGGGTCTTACCCCGAGTTTAAAAAATGCTTGCACTGTAGAATATCGCGCCCTCCACCTTTTTTTTTTTTTCCCCGGTTTACTCCCGTATTTTTCTTGGGGATTCAAACCCCCCACGGAGGGTTTCCCGTCAACGCCCCAAATAAGAAGCTTAAAACCACAACGGGGGAATCCACGGGGTGAAAATTTAAACCAAGGGTTTTTTTTTTAATATTTATTTTTCAGGGCAAAAAAAACATACAGCATCTAAAGGGTAACCCTTTTTCCCAAAAAAACCGGGTCCTTGCCACAAGGGTCAGATACTCTTTCTTTCTACAATCATTTTTATATACTAAAATTTTAAAAAACATAAACGTCCAGAAACAAAGTGATAATGGGCGTTCTTTCTTTTTTTAACCCCATCATTTTTTAAATAAGGACCCCAAAATATCCTACTCCGCATTTTTATTGCTTTTTTTTCCTTCCCAAAATTTTAAAATTTTGCGCCTTTCATAAACAAAGCAAAGCATAATTATTTATTGGCTAAAAAATGTTAAAAAAACAAATCATTTGCGTCTATTTAATCCAAGTGGAAAAACGTGTACGGCCCCATCAAAAAAACCCCGTATGCCTCACTAACCTCACCTTTTTTTCCCATCTCCTCCCCGTAAGGGCTTTCCCCACACCCTCAATTACCCCGCAACACAGATTTTTTACCCAAATTTCGTGTTTTTCTACAAAGTGTCTTACAGCGCCTGATAAAATTAAGATGCTTATTTCGAATCCCAGTTAAGTGTTCGGCAATCCTTTGTTTGATTTTTTCTAATGGTACAAACCAATGTACATTAAGTTGCATTTCCTACACAAGAAATAATAAATCAGGGTGATCCGTCTCACAATTGGCATACTGTTTTAGTTTAAATTGTTTTTGTATTTTTACTATTTGAAAATGTATCTCCCTTGTTTACAAACGAGCAAAGGTTACACCTAGTTTTGCCACAGGGATAAAATCCCTGGATCTGCAACCATGTACTTTCCTTTCTGCTCATAAAAGCACTCGGTGACAAATCATTGGCTAATGATACTCCTCGTCTAGATACACACTTGACACCTTGTTGTACATACTCTTTTAGAATATTATCTTGTCCTAGTATCTGTAAATTCTGGAAAAAATCACATGTTTCTGTGACGTTTATGTCTTTTAACTTAGTATATATAAATGTGTAGAAAGCAGAGTATCTGTATGCTGTGAGCAAGAATCCGGTTGGATTGGAAACGCGTTAGCGTTAGATGCTGTATGTTTTGTTTGTCCTGAAGATAAATATTGAATAAACCTTGGATTAATTCACCCGCTGGAGTTTCCCGTTGTGGTATAAGCATCCAATAGAGACTTTTGGAGACATGTTCTCGACATGGGTGCATGTCCCAGAGATGGGACTCAGTCTCCATCCTGCTACACTAGTGGCTGTTACCATGTATTTTATGCTTAATGGAAGATTTTAATTCTTGTTAATAAAAATCGTTTGTTTCAACGTCTCCCGTCTTGAGAGTAGGAAACTGGAGCATCCTGTTTCTATACTGCTGGACACCCACCTATCTTAAGTTTATGCAACATCCCATTGATTTCTCAAAAATGTCTGGGATCGGAAAATCCCTTTAAGGGTATGTTCACATGGTGTATTGCAGTTGTATAGTGGCACGTACTGTACGCGCCACTATACGCCTGTTGCTTCAGAAGTACAGCTCGCCCCCTGTCTTCTGAAGTTCTTGCACCGACATTCACTGCCCCCAACGGGGAAAATGCATAGCTCTCATTGAGAGCTGTGGATTACTGTATTTGCGGGGCGTAATTTGGGTGTATTGAAGCGCAATTACATTCCAAAATACGACCCGCAAATACGCCGTGTGAACATACCCTAACACTGTATATTGATTTGTTGGCCTTCACAAATGTCTTCCTGAATCTTGGATATAGACCACTTAGGCCATGTTCCCACGGCTTATTTAGGGTCGGATTTGGTCCCTGTATTCCGCACCGTACTGCGCGAAATACGGGACCAAAACCGTCCCCGCCCTCGGTAATCCCAGTTTCGTAGAGAACTAGGATTCCGTCTCCTCTCCTCGCTGCAATTTTGGCACGGGGTGAATTGAAAAGCACATTATCCGGGGGAATACTGCCGTGGATAATGAAAATCTATGGGGCTAAAACTGCCCCCCACCCATACACAGCTGTAATTGGGGGAACCGCCGCAATTATGGCGTGAATAAGCCGTGTAAACATAGCCTTACAATTTGAAGTCTGTGGGTACTCTTATGCACACACATACTTATTTGTGTTTACTAACATTTTAGCTGATGGCACATTTATAAAATGGGGCATGTGTGGTCATTAACTTGCAACATGCAATAAATGGCTGGCTTTATTATTTGCTAACATGCCACTTTATAGACCAGGATAGGAGTTCACATGTAACTAAAGGGCTCTGTTCTCACTAACCATCATTGTTTCGGTTGTAGTGGAGCTATTAATGGTGCTTGGCAGGCTGGCACTTGCGACTTACAGTGGTTCCATTGGTTTCCTGCCATCAAATTGGCAGATTAAGGCTTCGAATAGAACCTCTGAAAGTAGTCTGGACACAGCCAAAGATCCATGTTTGGAAGTTTTTAAAAAGGAGCTGGTGGGAAACCTGGCAGCTAAATCTCAGCTTCTCTGTAGCAGCCCCAAAGGGAAAATAAAGCATTACGTGGCACCATTTAAATCAAATCACTGTATTATAGTATAGGTCCTTGACGGCAGGAGCTGCTCTTTATAACCACTTACTACTCTGACTAAAAGATGAAGATCCTGTACATGGGGAAACCCCCCCTTTTAAAATTGAATTTCCTACCGAGTATGTAAAAGTGGGTCCCTTTGTAAAAACACTGGCCTAAAACATGTGTGGCTTGAAGCTGGTAAACCCAGTAGTTCCTTGGTGTGTGTTGCAGGCTGATCTCCTGCTTATGTTATTTTACTCTTTTGCTACTAAAACCAAGGCTACAACAAAAGTAGATCATTCAACTGATACTTGTCAACTCTTTAAAGGGGTTGTCTCATCTCACTGTTTCATAGAGCAAAGCAGCATTCTTTTATTCATGCATCGTGTCACTACCTGGTCAAGCTGTCTGTAATTAGCATATGAGCTCTGTATATTCAGACTTCTGCTAATTAGTCTAGATTAGATAAACAGTATCCTGCTACCAGGTCCAGAGAAGCTTCAGCACTAAAGTAAGCAGTAGTAATTAGTGTTTTTTGTGTCTGAAAGATCAGATAACGCACAAGCTCTCAGCTTGCCAGCAGTTCTGTGCCCTGAAATGTGTGGTGGCATAACTCCCTGCTACCAGATAAGACAAACAGCAGGGAAGAACAAGCAAACTTGTCGGTAACTATATAAAACTGAAAGCCCTCACAAGGTGATAAAAACAATTTTAAAAAAAAAAAAAAAAAAAAAAATGCAAACAAAGCAATATATTTGGAAAAGTCTTCATTTAGTATACCCTACATGTTGAAAGCTAATCTTTGTAGTGAGACAACCCCTTTAAATGGTATCCTCTGCTTTGTTAAAAAGATCACCTAGAAGTTTGTCCTGCTGGAAGGATAACTAGTGATCAATTTCAATCTGTGGTTGAACCATGAAGTTCTACTACAAGAGTGATATTATACTGTTTTTCTTTGAAAGCAGTGGACAGTCCTTGCCCCGCCCCTCAGAGCAAAACCCACTTAGAAGCCTCTCAGGGGCTGGTATGAGGCTTTTTTCTGTCAACTAAGAATTCCCTACTGTGGTGTTTAAAAATGGGTTTTCTAAGCCCAGCGACCTCTTTAGAAGATAACTTTTATTATGAGTCATTTAAACAACAATACTTGTAGCAGACGAGATTGTGGTGTCAAAGCATTAAAGAGAACCTGTCGCATAGTTTTTGCTCACCTGGCTGAAGACAGAACAAGCTAGTGACAGACCTGCTGTTTCCAGCGCTGTGTCCCTTATTCTGTAAGATGCTGTAGTTTTTGTGTATTTAATGCTCAAATCTGCAGTTTTCAGCCAGAAGAGTCATTCAGAGTCAGTTTTTTTTAAAACCCCGCCTACCTGAGGCTAGCCCCGCCCACCAACTGATAAACCTATTACTTTGAATAGGTAGAAACATGTGAATAACTCGGTGGGCGGAGGTAGCCTTTGGTGGGTGGAGCTAACACCTACTTATGAATAAGATTTGAGATGTAAATGCTCTAAAACTGCTGCATCTTACAGAATAAGGGACACAGCGCTGGGAACAGCAGGTCTGACACTAGCTTGTGCTGTCCTCAGCAAGGGGGGCACAACCTATGTGACAGGTTCCCTTTAACATAGGGTATCTGCTGCTTGCTACAAATGAGAATTCTAGAAATAAGGGCAAAGACGCAACAGTTTTTAAAGAGACGCACTATAGGTGTAGACTATATACTCATTGACCAACATAAAAATCACCCTGATTGTATAAAACTTTACGTATGTGTGAGTGTAGTAATGATATGTTGGGGAGTAAAATATTTGAGACAGCGGATAAGTTTGAGGGAAAACTGTGTAATTGAACGGAGGCTCTAGCGTCTAATTGGCTGCCTCTAGTTTGGATACAAGATGAAATATGGTTGGGCATACAGGTTCCATATGGCATCCTGCAGCACATTTGCCTGCAGATGTTGCAGCTGGGCCTGTAGTTGTTGCACACTTGTAGTCTGCTGAAGCAGGCATCCCAGCTGGTCCTATAAATGATCCGTTGGTGATTAAACCAACGCTGGGCATGCTAATGACGTGTTGCTATCTGTGGAGACTGTTGCTAAGTGTGGGTGAGCATTATCCAACTGAAAAATTGACCGATTTGTCATATTTGATGGTACCCCAAATAATCACAACCACTGAAACAGAACCTTGTGAAAGGCGATACAGTTCCAATCCGTAAGGCCCTGTTAACACGACGGATTTGGCCGCGGGTTTCGGCGGCCAAAACCTCGTCCAAATCGCGCCCCAAACGCCCGCAGTTCATTAACATGGTGTCCTATGGGAAACCGTGTTGCTATTCACACAGCGCGGTTTTGGCCGCGGCTTTGCCACGCGTGTGTGAGAAGTCTCCTGTCAATTCTGCGGCTTTCGGCAGGGGTGGTGCACGTTTGGGCGGGTGGTGCACGTTTGGGCGCGGTTTTTGCCTTGCCTAGTTATTTGTATGGGGGAAAACTTTGCCGCAAACCGCACAGACGGCGTGACCGCGTCGCAAAGTTGCGTTGGGAGACGCGATTTGGACGAGGTTTTGGCCGCGGCGACCGTGCCGAAACCCGCGGCCAAATCCACCGTGTGAACAGGGCCTAATAGTCCACATTTCTTCTTAACGACCCTACTGCAAACTTAGGTGACAGTTGCTGGCGGTCCATGTCAGGACACGAAATGGACATTTCCTTCTGCTGAGGTCTGGCCAGAGGCATGGGTGTGTAATGAAGGTTCTGTCTGGGTGGTGGACAAGGAAACTTCGGGAGCTGATTATGCTTGTTGATTTTCTGTTTTGGTGGTTTGTCTGGACAGTCTGGCGCTTGTTCCCAATGTGTGCGTACCCTCACATAACTACTGCTCCTCATAGTTTGGTCAGCCCAACCATGCAGCTTCTCTCAGTCCATAGATGAAACCACTTTCAAAGTTTGTCAGTTGGGCAAATGTGTTTGAGTGTGTCAGAGGCATGTCTAGAAGTCATGCAGTATAGGTATGTACAGTGAGTTTCAAAAGTATTCATAACCCTTGAACTGTTCCTCATTTTTTAACCATTAGAGCCACAAACTTAATTGTATTTTTTTTAATCTTTTATGTGATCGAGCACCACAAGCAGCAAGTATTTGTAAAGTGTAAAAAAAAAAATGCGGCTTTCCAAACTTTTGCAAATTACGAAACTGAATACTGTGATGTGCATATGTATTCAGCCCCTTTACTTGGATACCACTAAATAAAATCCAGTGTGACCAATTCCCTTTAGAAGGCACCTAATAAGCAAAGAGAGTACATCTGTATGCAATTTATTCTTGGTATAGCTATAAATGTTTTGTGAAGGCTTCAGGTTTGTTAGAGAATATTCGTGAACAAACAGCATTGTGAAAAGGAACACACCAGACAACTTATGGATAAAGTTTTGGCAAAGTGTATTGCAGGGTTAAGTTTTATAAAAATAGCCCAAGCTCTGAATCACATGGGAGCATTGTTCAATCCATCATCGGTAAATGGAAGAAGTGTGGCACAACTGCTAACCTACCATATTTGGCTGTTCACGTAAATGGGCAGCCCAGACAGAGAGCACTAATTAGAGATGCAGCCAAGAGGCCCAAGGTCACTGGAGGGAGCTTCGTGTACTATAAAAATCTGCTCTTTATAGAAGAAGAACAAGAATAAGCCGTTTTTGAAAGTTATCAGAAGTCCCGCTTGCAGTTTGCAAAAAGCTGTGTAGGGGACACGACAAGATCTGATCAGATACGACCAAAATGCCAAAAGCTACATGTGGAAGAAATCCAACACTGCACATCACACGAAACACACCATCCGCACTGTAAAGCATGGTGGTGGCAACATCATGTTGGAAGGAGGCTTTGCTTCAACGGGGACTGGGAAGCTGGTCAGAGTTGATGGCAAGATGGATGGAGCTAAATACACTGCTCAAAAAAATAAAGGCAACACAACACAATGTAATTCCAAGCCAATCACACTTCTGTGAAATCAAACTGTCCAGTTATGAATCAACTCTGATTGTGAAACCATTTCTCCCGCTGTTGTACAAATGGAACAGACAGCAGGTAGAAATGAAGGGCAATTAGCTAGGCAGACCATTTCTCTGTCATTCTTTTTGGCGGTTTCTCATTTTGTCACTGCTCTCACCCCTAGAGTTAGCATGGGGTGGTGTCTACAACCCACAGAAGCTTCTCGGGTAGTACAGCTCATCCAGGTTTGCACATACATGTGAGATGTGGCAAGAAGGTTAGCGGTGTCTGTCAGTATAGTGTCCAGAGCATGGAGCAGATACCGAGAGACAGGCCAATACACCTACTCCTTCGTGCAAGGGGGAACAGAAGGAGCAGTGCCAGAGCCTTGCTAAATGGCTTTCAACAGGCCAATAGTATCCATGGGTCTGCTCAAACCGTCAGAAACAGACTCCCAAATGGTGGTATGAGGGCCAGGAGTTTGATGCTTTAATCCAGGAGATCCCTCATTAGAACATCTGCCGCCTCATCAGGAGCATGCCCAGGTGTAGGGAGGTCATACAGGAACGTGGATGCAGCACACACACTACTGAGCCCTTGATTTCCTTGTCTTGAAGCAATTCCACTGAAGTTGGATCAGCCTGAAATTTGATCTTCCACTTTGATTTTTAGTATCCAAATCCAGACCTCCATGGCACATTAATTTTGACTTTCGTTGATCCTTTTTTTTGTTGTTCTCAACGCATTCCACTATAAAATGAAATATTCTAGTTATAATTCTTCATTCATTGAGATCTAGAATGTGGTATTTTAGTGTTCACTTTATTTTTCTGAGCAGTGTACATAACAATCCTGGTGGAAAGCATATTAGAGGCTGACTTGAAAATGGGGCGTAGGTTTAACTTCCTGCAGGACAACGACCCTAA
The DNA here is from genome assembly GCA_025379985.1 of Phyllomedusa bahiana. Lineage (NCBI taxonomy): Eukaryota > Metazoa > Chordata > Amphibia > Anura > Hylidae > Phyllomedusa > Phyllomedusa bahiana. The sequence goes on from JAODAL010009142.1 coordinate 77,132, forward strand.
ACATTCAGCCAAAGCTACAATGGAATGGTTTAAATCAAAGGAAGCCACATGTCGTCAGTTGACTTGGTGGGTATATAAGGTGTGATTGCCTGCAGGGCTGTGGAGTCGGAGTCGTGGAGTCGGAGTCGGTGGCTATTTTGCATGAGTCGGAGTCGTCATAAAAGGGACCGACTCCGACTCCCAAAATATATAATTAGTTGGTTCAGTTAGTTCGATGCAGTGCAAAGAGCAAGAGGAATTGGGTGCGGCCAGTGCTACTACTCCCATATCTTCAGCCTTATCACATGAGGAGTGTAATAGATGACATGGAGCAGGCAAAGCTCTGTCACAGTTGAAAAGATTCTGATCCCAGGGCAAACAGATTTCAGCAAAATTTTTCACCTGTTTTCAAAGAAGTAGAAGAGTTCAACCATTCATCAAAACTGACTGTGGCTGAGGCAATTCCTTTACACCCTGACATTGTTAGAAATGTTGCCCCTGTGGTCACCGATTTGCCCCCAACCCAAGTTATTGTAGAGAGACCGTTCTCTAGCCTGGAAATAATGAGATCAGATGTGAGGTCAGTTTGCAGGATCTGAGGAGGTGATTCAAATTTTTCAGAACAAATTCAGAGACTCTCAAATGTTCCTGCAGTGTTTTGCATATTTACAATTTTTTTGTGTCCTAAAGTCATATCCATAAAAAATTTTTTACACTGACAAGCAAAATGGTAACAATGGTTTGAACTTGTGACTTTCAGGCTCCATATCTCTCCATCCACTACAGCTTTGTGCATGAGGCTACTGTAATTGTATATACAGTCATCTGACACATATTATACATTATACCCATCTCTTCAGGCTTGCCTATAACCTTCACTAAACATTGTCACTACCCTTTCCTTTCCCCAGACATGTTGCCCCTCACCTCCTGTCTCTTTTCCCCCTCCTTGTAGATTGTAAGCCCTCGCGGGTAGGGTCCTCTCTCCCTCTGTCGTGCCAATTGTCATTAGCACTGTACTCGTTTGACATATGTACTGTATGTAACCCCCTCGAATGTACAGCGCCCTGGAATCAATGGCGCTTTAAAATAAATAATAATAATAAATAATAATAATAATAATAAATTTGACTTGTAAGTATTTAGCATCTGCTTATTTACAATTTTGATCCTAAAAATCAAAGTGTTAATTTTTATTATATTGATAGTATTTGGGAAATCCACCTTTTGGTTTTCAGCTCTGCCTGAATCCTCCTGGGCTCTGAATCAGATTCAAGCATATCTTGACCAAAATCTGATCCCAGGTCTCTTCTACACATTCCCAATTTTGGTGCAGACTGGACTTGGATACAATATACAGCTTTTTCTTCAACTCTACCCACAAGTGTTCAAAAGATCAAAACATTGTTACCCTTTTTGCTTGTAAGTGTCTGTTCCACCTAAATAGCTTGATTATTGTATCATGTTACCATTTTACTACGGTAAAGTTATCACTTAAACATGCGCCATGTATGAGGGAGTCAGGAGTCGGAGGTTTGGGAAATTGAGGAGTCGGAGTCGGGGCTTCGGCTTGCCGACTCCACAGCCCTGATTGCCTGCACACATAACCCTCATCACTGTCATGGGTAAATGATAAGACTTGCAGTAAAGGATGATTGACTTTTGGACAAAGGGTGGCAGTATTTTTAAAATGGAGCAGTTTAACTGTTTGAATGCTGCTGTGGTTAAATTGTCTATCGTGGACAGGTGACACCATTACGAATTAGTGTCATGTGCCTTTGATGTGAGAAGGGAGCGTCTGCTTCGAAAGTGCGTAAGAGCGAATCGACATCCTTCATTGGAGCAGCTCGCCACCAAAATGAGCCAACAGGTTACAGGATGGGTGTCGAGAACAGTTGAAAGAACCCTATGGTTTATGGGGCTATGAAGCAGACCGTCACCACATCTCTGCTTACTAAGTTGCATCAGCAGAAAAGGCTTTAGTTTTCATGGTAGTATTGGAATGGGATTTTTGATGATTGGTAAAGGGCCGCCTTCTCCAATGAGTCACATTTTCTGCTTCATTCAATAGATGGACGTTGGCATGCCAGACCAAAGACATCTGAGAACAAATGCCCTGCACCCATTGCTGGGAAAACACAAGCTGGTGGTGGCAGTGTTATGGTCTAGGGAATGTGTGTGGCATCCTGTGGGCCCCCCTTTCATTCATGTGGAAGGCACGCTCTGAATTTGGGTATAACCTCATCTTGGCAGCCACGTACTCCCATATATGCTGATTTGTCCTCCAATGGGGCGGATGGCATTTTCCAGCAAGAAAATGCAACATATCAAACTGCTAGAAGTGACCTACAGTGTTTGGAAGATCATGAAAAAGTCTTAAGTACTACACTGTTCCCCTAATTCCTCAGACCCCAAAGGAGCAATTGTGGGACCACCTCAATTTTCATGTTCACTCATTGCCTCCTCCGTCCAAGAACCCTACTGCAGTCAGCATGTCTCCACCTACCTGTGACAACCTACTAGTCACTCCCAGCCTATCTAGCTGCTGCAAATGGCATTGATTCTGGATATTCGCTGGTGGTCATAATCATGTGATTCAACTGTGTACCCTGTTTCCCCGAAAATAAGACAGTGTCTTCTATTCATTTTTTTCTCCTAAAGACGAGTCAAGACTTCTTTTTAGGGGATGTCTTATCTTTGAATGAACAAGAATTCACATTTATTGTTAAACAAAAAAATCAACATGTATTAATATACTGTAGTGATTTCATCACAAACATCAGCATAAGGGCTTGTTCACATGACGTTTTTGTGATCTGTTTTCATAGTTTGTAAGGCCGAAAAAAGACGAGACGTCCATCCAGTTCAGCCTGTTGTGCTAAGGTGTTGATCCAGAGGAGGGCAAAAAACCCAAATGAGGCAGAAGCCAATTGTCCTCATTTTAGGGAAAAATTCCTTCCCGACTCCAATTTGGCAATCGGAAAAATCCCTGGATCAATGACCACCCTCCAGAATCCTAGACACTATAACCTGTTATATTATTACGCTCCAGAAATGCATCCAAACCCTTTTTGAACTCTGTTATTGAATTCACCATGACAAGTCCCTCTGGCAGAGAGTTCCACAGTCTCACTGCTCTTACAGTAAAGAATCCCTTTCTATGTTTATGTAGAAACTTTCGTTCCTCAAGACGTAGAGGATGCCCCCTTGTTCTAGATACAGCCCTGGTATAAAATAAATCTTGGAGAGATCTCTATATTGACCTTTGATGTATTTAAACATATTTATTATGTCCCCCCGAAGCCGTCTTTTCTCTAAACTAAATAACCCAATCTTGCTAATCTTTCTGGGTATTGTAGTCCACACAGTCCTTTTATTATTTGTGTTGCCCGCCTTTGTACCTGGTCAAGCTCTACAATGTCTTTCCTATGCACTGGTGCCCAAAACTGTACACAATGTTCCATGTGTGGTCTAACCAGTGACTTGTATAATGGGAGAATAATGTTCTCATCATGTGCCTCCTATGCCCCTTTTAATGCACCCCATGATCCTATTTGCCTTGGCAGCTGCTGCCTGACACTGGCTGCTACAATTAAGTTTACTGTCCACCAGGATTCCCAAGTCCTTCTCCATGTCACTTTTACCCAGTGTTTTTCCATTTAACATGTACTCATGTAATGGATTTTTCCTCCCCATGTGCATAACCTTGCATTTATCTGTGTTAAACCTCATCTGCCATTTCTCTGCCCAGGCCTCCAACTTATCCAGATCCCTTTGTAATAAAACATTGTCCTCTATTGTGTTGATTACTTTACAGAGCTTAGTATCGTCTGCAAAGATCGATATTATACTGTGTAATCCCTGTGTAAGATCATTAATGAAAATGTTGAAGAGGATAGGGCCCAATACTGACCTTGTTGGTACCCCACTAGTAACAAGCGAATCCAGTCTGAGTATGTACCAATTAATTACTACCCTTTGTTTTCTATCAGTGAGCAGTTGCTACCCACTTGCACAACATTTTCTTCCAGTCCAAGCATTCTCATTTTATTTACCAACCTTTTATGTGGCACCGTATCAAATGCTTTAGAAAAATCTAGATATGACATCCAATGCCTCACCCCAATCCAGTCTAGCACGGACTTCCTCATAGAAGCTAAGATTAGTCTTACAGGACCGATCCTTCATAAACCCATGCTGGAACGGCGTTATACATTTATTTTCAGTGAGATACTCCAGGATAGCATCTCTTAGAAAACCTTCAAACATTTTACCCACAACAGAGGTCAAACTTACCGGCCTATAGTTTTCTGGATCACTTTTTGACCCCTTTTTGAATATTGGCACCACATTTGCTATGCGCCAATCCTTTGGGACATACCCCGTTAGACAGTCCATATATATTAAGAATAGGGGCCTATCTATGACATCACTTAACTCCCTTAGGACACGTGGGTGTATGCCTGGGGATTTGTTTATTTTAATCTTCTTAAGATGGAGCTGCACTTCTTCCTGGGTTAGACAAGAAACTTTTACGTTGGAGTTTACCTCATCAGGAAGCTCATCCTCCTCAGTAAATACAGTGGAGAAAAAAGTGTTTAATAGGTTTGCTTTTTTTCTCATCACCCTCTACTGTCTCTTCCTCAGTATTTTTTCAAAGGGCCAACATTTTCTGTTTTAAACTTTTTACTATTTATATAGTTAAAAAATAATTTGGGATTATTTTTTACTTTCTATAGCGATGATATCTTTCAGTCTCCAGCTTTGCTTCCTTTATCTTTATTTTACACACTTTATTTTTTTTCCCTATAGCTTCTTAGCACCTCTTCACTGCCCTCCTGTTTTAGTCGCTGAAACGCTTTCTTTTTGTTTTTTATTGCCTCTTTTACATCCCTGTTGATCCACATTGGGTTTTTCCTGTTTCTAATTATTTTATTACCATAAGGTATGTACCTCTCACAGTGGTAGCCTAGGATGTTTTTAAAATATCCCATTTATTATTTGTTCTGCCATATTTAAATACATTGTCCCAGCCAATACGGTTTAGGGCCTCCCTAAGCAGAATAAAATTAGCCTTACTAAAATTCAGTGTTTTTATGGCTCCTTGACAAAAAAACTCTATTGAAGGATAAACGGAAATTTATTATATTATGGTCACTATTTCCTAGGTGCCCCTCAACCTGAACCTTTGTTACTCTGTCAGGTCTATTAATCCATATTAAGTCTAGAAGGGCCTTTCCTCTAGTCGGTTCCTGCACCATTTGGCAAAGGTAATTATCATTAGTTATTGACAAAAACCTGTTTCCTTTATGAGAGCTACAGGTTTCAGATTCCCAATTGATGTCTGGATAGTTAAAGTCGCCTATAATAATAGCCTCATTCTGATTAGCCGCCTCATCTATTTGCCTGAGGAGTACATCTTCCATGGGTTCTGTTATATTTGGGGGCCTATAGCAGACCCCTATTAGTATTATATTGTTATTGTTACCCCCATATATATTTACCCATAATGATTCCACATGTTCATTACCCGTACCTATATCTTCCCGCAGTGTTGGCTTCAGACAGGATTTTACATAGAGACAGACACCTCCCCCTTTCCGGTCTTTACGATCCCTTCTAAATAGACTGTAACCCTGTAAGTTAACCGCCCAGTCGTAGCTCTCGTCCCACTAGGTCATATTTTTCTTCAGCTATTAATACTTCTAGTTCATTTATTTTGTTGGTCAGACTCCTGGCATTGGTCAGCACGCAAAAGGTATCTAACAATTGTCAGTGTGATTAACATTGCTTTCAGTGGCAAAAGCGCATCGCTGTTCTCACGGGAGGTCGGCGATGCGCTTTTGAGGGTTCTCCTAGGCTGCGCTTTTCGGATCCGCTTTAAGAATTGACATGTCAATTCTTCTTGCGGTTTACGCAAGTGAAAGCCCATAGGAGATAATGGAGTGCGCTTTTGGTACCTGTCCAAAAGCGCTCCACACTCTGGGCACGTATCGGTGGCGCTTTGCATCCTGAAAGCGGATGTGAAAAGCGCAGTGCACAGCTGATGGATCAGAGGTGAGCGTGACTGCAGGGGGCAGGATCGTTGGATGGAGGTGTTGCTGCCGGGCTCTGCGCAGCCGAGCAGAGTGTGCTGCCGCTGCCGGGCTCGGGAGTGCGCTGAGGCCGCCGGGCTCTGGACTCTGCTGCCGCCGGTGAATGGAAAGTCGGGCGCAGGTGAAGATGAATGGAAAGTCGGGCGCAGAGAGAGAGAGAGAAAAAGCCCTAAGCAGCCGAATTGCATAAAAAAAAAAAATGCACTAGGTCATATTTTCAGGGGATGTCTTTGGGGGCGCGTTCACACGGCACAGTATTTGTCCTGTTTTGTGGCCGTCCCCACGGCCGCGCGGGGGGGGGGGAACGGCTTTTCTCCGCGATGAGCGGAGAGCAGCTCTCCCCCCTCCCATTGAGCAGCACATGTTCCGTCCGGAAACCGGATGGAAGATTGTGCATGTTCAATGTTTTGCCGCCGGACCGCCGGAGACAAAACCGCCGGCGGAAAACCCGTGCAGTGGGGACTGGTGCACGGGTTTTCCACAGAGCACAATTGTGCTCATTTTTGGCCGGTTTTTCAGGCGGTCTGAAAAACCGCAAACTGGCCGAAAACCCGTGCAGTGTGAACATGGCCTTTATTTTCGGGGAAACAGGGTATATGCTGTGTGGGTAACTCTTGGTCGTCCAGTCAATTCAGTCCCACCTCAAGGAACTTGGATTAACCAGGCGCTCTTACGAAATAAAGCCTTTTGCACAAAGCTCTATGCTTGTAGATATAGGTGTCATAAATAAGAGCTCTTCATGCCTTGAACAAGTGTGCAAGTAGCTGAAGTGACGCCGCCCGCAAAGTGTTAAATGAGTGGATTCTACTTTAGTGTTTTATATTTGAATACACGTTTTATAGATCTAGGAACATAGTTCTCACAGACTGCTGTGCTTCCCAGATGAATCCATTAATAAGACAGATTTTTGAATTTCTTGCTGTGAATTTGTTGCCCCTCCTTCAGAGCATCCAGCAAGCCTCCAGTGCTCCAGCTGCTGGTCTGCTTGATAGAGGATGTGTGAGAACGTGATCACTGCAGCAAGTGGATCACACAGCCTCATGTTTTTCATTGAGTAGATCTGGGGATCTGTGTGCTTTTTTTTTTTTTGGGTAAATTTTAATTTATTTTTGCCCTTTTTTGAATCAGTATTTTGGTTTATGTGGTAGGAAGGCGAAGCTGATGATTTTGAGCCACAATTTTCTAGCCTTTTTGAGTTAAATGTCTAAACCAGCAAACAAACATTTGCAAAGGCATTTTCCAGGACTTTTGCTGAACGACCGACTAAGATGTCCTGGCTCAGAAAAATTCTCTTCCAACATCAAAAACTTGGACTGCTTTTCTCCGATGCTTTGCCATTGCAAGGTGGCATGCAACAACAGTACGATTTCTTTAATGTTTGGATGTAAGGCAAGTATCCATTTTACATTACATGAGATGCAGAAGTTTCATGAAGCCTATGCAATTTTATTTCTTACTCTCCTTCCTCTGAAAGATAGCGGTCATTAGTGTGCTTGATACATAGAGTATTCTTATGTGTTAAATGGTTTTGACTTGTATTGGTGATTTCACTTTGATTGTGGTTGCAATTCTGCTTTTTTCATTATTTTGTATGATGGGGCAGCCAGGATTGATGTGCAGGTTTAGCAATGCTTTGTGACTTTGTCAGAAACAATTGGTGGTGACGGATTTACTTCTGTAATCTTGGAGGACTGTTCTTATGATCCCTGTGCTTATTAGTAAGGGCTAGGAGAAATATTTTGGGGATTGTGCCATATGTATAGTTTTTTTTCAGCCTGGCTTTTCTGTGTTAATGCGCGTGTCCATTGTTAAAATTCATTTTTATATGGTTTGCAGGAGTTCCTAGGAAGAGAGGAGTCAGTTCAGTAGGTTTATACGTTACCAATTTACCCACGTTATCTCCAGTGTGGAACTAAAGAGACCCGTCTGATTTTGTTTCTAGCTGCCACCATCATTAAAGGCAACATCCTTGCAGACTGGAATGGCAACCAGGTTGTTTGCATTTATGTTGAACAACATTTAAATGTTCCAGAGCTTATCACTGTCCAAAATAGTTAAGTAATCCTGCCATTTCTGATGATGGGTACAAATTTATATTTGATGCTATTAAGTAGCCATGGATATCTAGTCTGGGGATATTTTTACACACATGCGCACACATACATACAAACGGCAGATGCGCACGCACATACAAATATGCACATACACGCACAACCAAAAAATAAGACTACCTCAGTTTGTTGGTCATTTTTAAAGCTGATCCTGTAAAAACTTGAGAGAAACATATATTTAGGGTACGTAGCCAGTTATAAATGGAGAGCCATGTGAACAAAGCCCTAAAGCGAGGGTATCTATCTGTTTGAGCACATATCCCATCCTGTGTGTTCTATAAAAGTTTTGCAGTTGCAACATAAACGATCATATTCTGTTCATATCTGTATCTTGTATCCTTTAGTAGCTGTTTTGGGAATGACATATGGTATCCGTTTACAAATGGAACCATGATTCTTTGCAGGTTCCATTGCTTGATCTGCTTATTTGGTGGAAAACTGTCTAGAAGGGTTTGATGTTAGGGTCTTATTGCCCCAAGTATGGTTTGCAAAACAGTGGTTTGAGGCACTGATGTGGCCTTCATTGTTTGTTAGATTGCATTGGAAAGCTTCAGTAAATCTCAGTTGAAAATCTGGATGGTAGTGATGGATATGAATATGCAGACCAATGCCAAAGAGGCAGCTCTGTGAAAAAAAAAAATGCTGGGTGTTGTGTCGCTTAACCTGCCATGGTTGCTGGGCACAGGGAAAATGTTTTTCCTGGCAAAGCGGACAGTGATATGTGCAGAGTGCTCCCACAAATGCTGGTAGGTGGAGCACACAGTGGTGCCAGGCAGACCATGTTTGATGTAAAGGGTTATCTCGCTGTGCTGTTTCAGAGCAACAGGAAGCATGAATGTAACTCTGCTGGTCTCTTCCTGGTCGTGCTGTGGGCGGTTATATAGCAGTGAATAGCATATCGGCTCCGTAGTCACAGCTCTTCTAATTGCACTGATATGAGCGCAGGAGATGTTATCTATTGGCTCTGAAGTAAACATGTAATTGGTTTGCTTTGTTTGTTAGAGATAACACACACTGTTCTCAAGCTGCACCAGTCCAACCTGTGGTGACGTCACTCCCTGCTCTTCCATGGTGACCTGTGTGAAATCACAGCAGATCAAATTTTTAATCTCCTCCTTTAAAAAAGCAATATAATTGTAAAACCTCTTCAATTACCTGTCCCTATGTGTTGAAAGTTTCTTTTGTAATGCGGTAACCCCTTTAAATATGCCAGGATTCAGCCACTGAGGACTGTCTAGCTGCAGGTAGAAGCATGTGACCAAGCGTCTACGTCTCTGAATAGCTGAAGTGAAATTGCTAGTGAGGAGATGGCGTACATACAAAATTGCTAAAACTTGGTGAAGCAGCGTGGTGAGAAAATTCTTTTAATGGGCTTGGATGGTGTAGCAATCCATGAAAGGTTGTGGACTAGTGGTCACAATGATCCACAAAAGTGTAGGGTGTATATACATGAAAGTGACGAAGAGCTTGCAATCATGCATTGAGTGGTTGGTTGGGGCTTTGGCAGGTAACATCTCAAGCGCCACAGTGGGCTGTATGATGGGCAATAGCCAACAACTGCTTTGGACACACCACGACTAGATGGAATTGCTGGAGCACAGTCTTTGGCCTCAGTATAAGGACTGTTTAGAAATTGTGGTTGCAGTGCAAACTTAGTGGCACAAACCATGTTGTACCACTATGTGTTTCGTGATCATCAAGCATGTTAGGCTACGCCTCCACTGCACACAAAAATGGCTGTTTTTAGAAAACGAAAAATGCTGAAAAAACAACTGAAAGCAGGTCCCATAGACTTTCCCAGTACAAACGTTCTGTAGTCTCCGCAGAACACGTTTGCTCCATGTCGTTCTTTTTGAAATGTTGCAAAAAAAAACAAAAAACGGAGCAGGGCAGAAAATTGACTATTGAAGTCTATTGTTTTTTGGGGGTGTGTTTTTTTTTTTTTTTTTTTTTGTTTTTGCAGAAATACACAGCAAATCTAATGCTGTGCATTTCTGCAAAAAAAAAAAGTGGCAATAAACTGATGTTTTTTTCAGCAGCTTTTGATGAGCAGTTGACAAACTCAGTTTTATAGACTGTTTTAGGATTTGGTTTTCAGTGCGTTTTTTTTTTTTTTTGTCCAATACCATGTAGACCTAGCCTTAAGCTACTGTAAAGAAAACTAGATTGTACTTGGAATTCCTATACAACAGAATGGAAAGTACCGTGTAAACACCGCCTTCTCTCTTCTTTCAGGGGCCTGTTTTTTGTTTTTGTTTTTTTAAAAAGAGGTGCCTATCCCAGAGCTAAGACCAATACCAACAGGCATTTTTGGAATATCCTATCAATGTTCCATAGAGGTCTGTGATAAGATCACCCCTTTAATTAAGCTGTGTGAGTTCATGTAACCTCATCAGGTGAGACTGTACAGTAATAGACTCTCTTCTCCTGGGGGCAAAGGCTGCATGTATATTCTGCCAATTTAAAACAGGCCTTGTTCCCACGGCACGGGCTTTCACCCGGTTTTTCAGACGGTTTTTGGTTTTGAAAACTGGGTGAAAACTTTTTTTCCTGCCCGGCAGTTTTTCAGACCGCCGGTGGTGCGAACAACATATAACATGTTCATTCTTCCGTCCGGTTTTCGGGCAGCAGAAAAACATGTCTATGTAGCTGCGTGTACGGCCCGAAAACAGTGCAAATACCGGTATTTGTCCTGTGCCGTGTAAACGGCCCCTAAGGCTATGTTCACACGGCTTAAAATGGGACGTATTTCAGTCCATAACAAGCCGTGTGAACATAGCCTTAAGGGGAACAGGAGGAATGCTCTACTTTGTATACTACACTTAGAAGTGTGTTTGCCTCCTCCTATTTCTTAGGTGCTTCTAATTAGCACATCTGGATCTTTTTCTAGGTTTTATTGTAGTGCTATTTTGTTATTAGAAGGTCTTAAATTACCGTATTTGTCTTTGTGGTGGAAATCTTTGGCAACAGTGACATTGGAATGTTAAAATTTACTTATTTCTTTTGTCGTGTACATTGTCGATCAAAAGCTAGCTGTCATTTTGACTTTGTTTCATTGATGACCGTAACTAGATGCTACTCTGCAATCTGATTTACTGAATTGGCCACTTTTTTCTTTTGGTTGAGAATACTTTCTGATTTCTCATGTTGTTGGGGTTACTCGGGCGCAATTGGCTGTTCTAGCTACTGGAAGACATCATAGAAATTAAAAAAATTCCATTGGGCTGCTTTCACATAATGAATTTTACCCCTTTAAGCAGCAGGCCTGAACAGGCTTGAATGACCAGCTGAATTTTTTTTTAGTTTTTGCTTCTCTGCGTTTCAAGTCTTTATTATTATTAATAATAATAATAATTATTTTTTTTCTTTCTATGATGCAGTTGTATGAGAACTTTTTTTTTTTTTATAATAAAATTTTAATGAGTTTTCAAAATAACATCAATGATACATTCAGGAATTACAAATAAACATGTGTTATATTGTACAAACATCACTCTATTAACATTCCGCTTATCGCTTTTTAAGGCCGTGTTCACACGGCTTATTCCCGACGGATTTGTGAGCGCAATCCGGCTCACAAATCCGCCGTGAATAAGGGACGGGGGCGGGGCCGGAGCACGGGGGGGGGCGCCCGCCCGGCCCCATAGACTTGCATTATCACGGCGCGTTTTGTACCTGGATAATGTGCATGTCACTTTTATCCCCCGCGGCGGATTCGCCCAGCGGGAAGGAGTGACGGATCCACTGTTCTCTATGAGAGCAGTGGATTACCGTAATTACTGCGACGGATTGGCGCCGTACTGCAGCGCAAATCCGGCGCGGAGTACACCGCCAATCCACGGCAAAATAAGCCGTGTGAACGAGGCATAAGAGATAAAGCATACTTCATGATAACCCTATCTCCATCTTATCCCTACTCTTTGTGCCCTGGCTCTCTCTTCTTACTAACACCGCTCCCTCAAAACTAAAATCTATAAACTTCCCCCCAACTTAATGTGATGTGCATAGAACTACCCCTCCCCTTCTACTCTCATGTGCCAACCTCCAACCTTCCTAAAGTACCTGCTAATAGTTCCTCTAGATCAGGGGTGTCAAACTCGTTTTCGCCGGGGGCCACATTGGCCTCACGGCATACCTTAAAGGGCCGACATAATTTTAGAACTGTGTAAGTGTAACTTCTCCTTAACAGTTAAGAGAGCTATTAAGGAGTAGCTTCATTTGTACAGTATTACTGTTTACAAATCACCCTTTGATGGTAATCGGAAGAAGGTGAGGCCGGGGGGGGGGGGGGGGGGGGGGAGGCAAGGCAGATGGTGGGAGGCCCACAGGGGGGGGCAGGCCAGATGGTGGAGGCCCACAGGGGGAGGCAGGCCAGATGGTGGAGGCCCACAGGGGGGCAGGCCCGATGGTGGAGGCCAAGGGGGGCAGGCCAGATGGTGGAGGCCCACAGGGGAGGCAGGCCAGATGGTGGGGGGCCCACGGGGGGAGGCAGGCCAGATGGTGGAGGCCCACAGGGGGAGGCAGGCCAGATGGTGGGGCCCACGGGGGGAGGCAGCAGATGGTGGAGGCCCACGGGGAGGACAGTGGTGGAGGGCCCGGGGGGAGGCAGCCAGATGGTGGAGGCCCAGGGGGGGAGGCAGGCCAGATGGTGGAGGCCCACGGGGGGAGTCAGGCCAGATGGTGGAGGCCCCGGAGGGAGGCAGGCCGATGGTGGAGGCCCGCGGGAGGCAGGCCAGATGGTGGGGCCGCGGAGGGAGGCAGGCCAGATGGTGGAGGCCCGCGGGGGAGGCAGGCCAGATGGTGGAGGCCCGCGGAGGGAGGCAGGCCAGATGGTGGAGGCCCGCGGAGGGAGGCAGGCCAGATGGTGGAGGCCCGCGGAGGGAGGCAGGCCAGATGGTGGAGGCCCGCGGAGGGAGGCAGGCCAGATGGTGGAGGCCCACGGAGGGAGGCAGGCCAGATGGTGGAGGCAGGCCAACTAGTAAGACCTGGGGTGTGGGTTAGAGGACTAGCTGGTAAAGCCCCAGTAGTGAAGCCACTTACCAGCCTCAGTGACCGGCCCTCCTCAGGAGCAGGCATCTTCTCACCAGACAGGAAGCTCCTCTGCTTAGCGTCCTGCCAGGCCTGCAGGGGGCGGGGCTGGAGCACTGAGCAGGCGGAGCCAAGCAGTCTGTGCTCTTCTCCTGTGCATGGAGCTGCCGGCCCCGCCCCCTGAGTTCACTGAGCTGTGCTGCCCATGCTGCCTGCTCCTTTCTCACTGAGAGAAGCAGCCGCTGCGGAGCACAGCTCAGCAACAAGTGCCGGGTAACACAAGGCAACGGGCCGGATTCGGCCCGCGGGCCTTGTGTTTGACACCTGTGCTCTAGATAGTAAGCTGAGTATCTAAAAGGCTCCACTATATTTCTTATCTCCTGGTCATCAAATGAATCCAGCATAAATTGTTTCCATTTCTCAAAAACCTTTCTGTTAACTTATCTTTATTGCGTTCTGCATCAAGTTTTTCCATAAAAAAAAATTGCTTCAGAGTGATTATCACATCCCCCAAAGTCGGACCTGATTTCTCCAACCAATGTCTCAGGATCACTTTTTTTAGCAACCAAAAGTGACAAATGAGTCCCCTTATCCCTACACAGGGACATTTCCCCTTTACCCCTGGATTTCTGAACCAAGATATAGTGAAAAAGGCAGCTTTGTGTCGTAAGTGAAATGTCTTGGTTCCAAACCTCACCACCTCTTTCCAGAAATTCTGAATGATTTGACATTCCCACATGCAATGTAGTAACCCGGCCTTATCCAGCCCACATTTAGGACAACTTGTCAAGTACTCTGTGTCCCTGTTTGTACAAGGCAGATTAAATGCGTATGTTGCCCTGTGTGCTAATCTAAATACCACTTCTCTCCATTGCTCACTAACGGTGGCCGCCCTCACCAAACTATTTTGTCACTAATGTCTTCATCTCCCAGTTCTATTTCCCATTTTCTGAATACCTTGGCCGCCAATGTTTCAGTCACCCCCATCCGTATATTACTATAAAGCTTGGATAGCGCCTCCCTTCACTTTTAGTATCTCCTCGAATTCTGCCGGGTCATTTATATTGCTTAAGTTCTGTAATTTTGATCTTAAAAAGCTCTTGATTTGGATATACTGAAACTTATGTTCCTCCGCCAACATGAACTTAGATCTCATTTGCTCCCAAGTGGCAAAGCTACCTGCCTGACCTGTTAGCATATCTCCCAAGGTCCATATCCCCTTCTGTTTCCAGCGGTCCAAGAGCTTATTTTCTCTCCCCGGGCCAAACTCTGGTAGCAGCCACATCGGCATGAATCTGGTGACATACATAGGTCTATTGAATAGCTTCCTAACCTGGCGCCAGGTAGCCAATGTATCCTTGAACACCAAATTACTTTTAACTACCTCTGGCTGTTTACCATATGGGGTGTGAAGCAGGGCCACTAAATCCCACTGATGCGTTAACGGTCTCTCCACCTCTAAGTTAGAGAAGAAGCTCGTCTCCTGCAACCAATCATTTACGTGTCTCCATAATGCCGCCAAATTATATAATCTAATGTCTGGTAATTTAACTCGCCCCTGCCGTCTCAAGTGTCAGTTTTTTTTATTGATATCCTGGCCCTCCTACCTCTCCAAATAAAAGCTGAAAATGCTCCCTCCAGCTGTTTGACCTCCTTGTGTTTCAATAACACTGGTATGTTTTGAATTGGGTACAGCAGTCTGGCGAAGCTCACCATCTTTATCAAATGAATACGCCCCATGAGTGATAATGGAAGTCCCCTCCACCTCTCCAAATTCCTCAACAATCTTTTTGATTAGGGCAAGATAGTTTAAATTATGTATCAGTGAAGAAGAGCCCCCTATTTTAACCCCCAGATATGTCAAGTGAGAGGTCACGACCTTCACTCCCAGTTCAGCTACTCCCCTGCTATCTTTTTTCCCCAACAATAATAGCTGGCATTTATCTTTTATTTATTTTGTACCCTGAAAACGTCCCAAAGTATTGAGAACTTGTTTTATGTGGGAGAAGGTGTATTTTTGGGGGACGTTGTCTGAGCTTACATATAAACTACTGCAGTTGTTTGTTTTTTTTAACATCTTTTTGCAGCCTTTTTCTTTTTAAAAAAACAAAAGCCATTTCACATTAAATAACAGTTCAGATTAATTCCACAGATTATTACGGTCGGAGCAGGGGAGTCCTCTTGGATTCTGCGGAGGTCAGGGACCGTGGCAATCAAAAGGTTTAATGGCGGGGATTGGAGGCTTCCTCCGATCCCTACCGTTTAGAGACGCTGCTAAGAACGAAGCTGTTAACTACAGCTCCATTCTTAGCACAGTTAGGAGCTGCAGATAACCTCTGTAGGCAACGTCTGCTGTCAAGACTGGGCGGTCGTTAAAGGGTTAACCTGGAATTCAACATGGATTCCACGTCTGATTGGACATTAAAATTCATGTAAAAACGTGTAAGTCTCCTTTATTTGTATTTATGGGCAGTCTTTATTCACATCAACATCTGTATAACAGAGTCCCACTCTTTTTTTAAATTTGCAATCTTTTTACACCACAGACTTCGAATCTTTGGTGCAGACAAATAAGAATTGTCAATTCATTTAAGCAGATCCTGCTTAGGTTCCGCTGTTGGCAGAGTGAAGCAGATTAGCTCCATTGAAATGCGGCTAAGCCACATCCAATAAGAGGCGAAAACTGCTCTGCAAAGTTAAAGGGGTTTTGCCACAAAGTCCTTTCATGCCTGGTTTACCCTGCTTCATCTTTCAGTGCATTATAAAAGGGGTGTGTATGATTTGTTTAAACTGCATATCATGTGGCCCAGCAGGCTTGACATCACCATGTCTTTCCTTACAGTGTGCTCCCTCCTGAGTCTCTAATCAAACAAAGGTCTGTTTATGTAAAGATCTGCAAATAGCTACAATGTAGCTAAGTGATTAGCACTTTTGCCCTTCAGCATAGGGATCCAAACTTCAAGACGCATCTACCAATTAGCAGTGAGCTTATCACTGCCGGCAACGAGGAACACGCAGCGGCGTTCACACGAGAGATCGACGCTGCGTGTTTGCATCACGCCTGTCGGGTCCGTCTTTCAAAGAATTGACATGAAAGACGGACCTGACAGGCTCGATGCTAACACGCAGCGGAGATCTCTCATGTGAACGCTGCTGCGTGTTTCTCATTGCGGGCCGTGATAAACTCACTGCTAATTATTAGATGCATCTCTGGGTCCGATCTATCGTTTCCAGAGACGCATCTGAAAAGCAGATGTTCACACGGATGCAAGACACTGTGTGAACATACCCTTATATGTTTTGTATACAAACCTAAGAGTTCTTGTATTAGCATTTGCTCCTAGTTCAGGTTTTTTAACAATTTTTCAGTAACACATGTAGTTTGACCACGACTCTTTAGCATATAGCTATATGTCAAGTAAACCAAAAATCCATAAGCTTTCTGCTGTATATCCTGATTATTGTTGCAGATGAAAATAAAATGCTCTCGGAGGCATGCTTTTGGCTATGCCAGTGAAAAACAACATATGTGGGTCATTTCTTATTCCTTGGTAGGACAGTCAATGACATTTAGTCCAGTGCTTGTCAAAGCTCTGGGTTTGTTCTTGTGGAGTCATTGCTTTTGGCAGTTTTACTTTGGAATAATACAGAACATGGTAACTAGAGAATGAAGCTGCTTGAAATACTGATTTTGATACCTTTTTAGATCATTAGAGTATGTTCACACGGCATGTTGAGTCCGTTTGAACATACTTTTTGATACGTGTTTGGATCCGTTGGACCCTAAACACGTATCTAATAAATGGCAACGTGATTTACATTGCTTTTTATTAGAAACGCACATCGGCGTTCACACGAGTAATCGCCGATGCGTGTCTTTCGGATCTGTTCTAAGAGTTGAAATGTCAATTTTTGGTCTGAAAGACGCAGCAGGAGCCCTATTTTAAACTATAGGGTGTGATCCTGCTGCATCCATCACTTATCCAAACCTGCAGCTGCATGTTGGATCTGTTTAGGATCCGATCGCTGCAGTGTTTTGGATCCGATTTTCAGATCCAACACAGATCCAAAATCGGATCCAAACACGGCGTGTGAACAACCCCTTAGATTTAAGAGACGCTCCACTGATGCTATTGAAAACCAGAAGTTATTCTTTATTTTACGTTTGCTTTTTTTTTTTTTTTTATTGCTGTAAATACCCATTCTGAATAGTAGATACAGAGCTGCTTGATAAGGACATGTATGGCCTAATTCACATTTGCATTGAAAATTCTGCTCTAGACATCTGTCTCAAATTCTGTCAAAAATGACACAAATATTGCTGCAGTTTCTTCAGTTAAAACGTTAGACACCGTGGCGGAAACCCGATGGACCCCATTGTAGTCAGTAAGTTCCATCAGGCGCAGTTGAAATCCATCATAAAACTGAACCTCCGACACAGATGTGAACCAGGCCTAGATGGAGAGCTCTCTGATGACCAGGAACACCGAACAGAGTGCAGAACACTGTTAAACAAAAACTAGAGCCTGTTGTGTCCACTATCCCCAATCGGTCATGTGCTATGATGAGCAGTAATGTGGTCATTGATTCTGTCAAGTGGGAAAGTGAGTCTGTGCTGATGTAAAAGGGTTTTCTCACCTCAGGACTTCAGTTGATAAACAGCCTTTCCTTTTCAAACTCAGGGGCGTGTTTTAAGGGGCATTTTTAGGGCATGTCCCCACGGCACGATTTTTAAGCTGTATTTGCAGACAGTTTTTTTCGGTTTTGAAAACCGGCTGCAAACCAGCTGACAAACTTTTACACGGACCTTGATGGAAAATCTGTGCAGCAGTCCCCACTGCACGGATTTTCCACCCGGCGGTTTTTTCGACCACTGGCGGTCCGAATAGAACATGTTCAGTTTTTGGATGGAATATGAACATGTGTATATGACGGGTGAGAAAAGCCATCTCCCGGCGGCCGTGTGCACGGCACGAAAACAGACCAAATACCGGTCGGATAAACAATGTAAACGGCCCCAAATCCTCCTTGCTGTCCAGTGACCGTATCATGCCCCTGCCTCAGACCTACTTGTTCATGATGCTAACAGCAACTTGTTCATGGTTCACAACAGGAGGGATGACTTGTCTAGATCAAAGGGGAAACATCTTCCACAGTTCTATACAAAGCCGGCATTGTATTAGAAGGTCCTACACCCATTGTTCTCAAAATCCTAAAAAGACAGCCAGTTCACCACCTGGTTACTGTCCATAATACTTCATAGGGACTCCGTGCTCAAATCCGCGTCCCATGAAGCGCACGAAGATCAATAGTAAGAAAACAAGATGGATTGGCACCGGTAAGATTCGCTAAAATCCAAAATTCTGTTTATTGAAATATAACAAAATAGCCACAAATGAAAACGTGTGCATGGAGTGATCAGAGGGGTGACAAGCTGACGCATTTTGGGCCAAACGTTGCTCTTAGTCTTAGCTGCAAACAAATGTTGCTAGAGCCCTCTTATAGTGCATTAAAAGAACATAATTATTAAGACCTGGTAACTGACACCTGACGGCACATACCTGGAAGCCGCGCGTCTTGTTTGAGCATACTAGCGTGATGCACGTGACTGGCAACCAAGCTGAAGGCAGGAAATTCTGCATTCCAAGTAACGGAAATGACATCACTAACCAGGCACAGCAATGACGAGTTAATAAGAAGAGGCGCAGAATAGCTAACATGGATACTATTTGGGGCTATTTTGTTATATTTCAATAAACGGAATTTTGGATTTTAGCGAATCGTACTGGTGCCAATCCATCTTGTTTTCTTACCCATTGTTCTCACCCTTCAGAGCCCATGGTGGCTAATTTGCATCTGCATACAGGCCATTCAGTGATTAGACACAGAATGTACTGAGCATGCTTAGGTTTTTGATTATGTGAAATGATTCAGGGCACGTGCAGTAGCCCTAAATCATTTCACATGAGTAGGAGGAAGACACAATGAGACACAGAGAAAGGAACAGGGAGCTTGTGCTAAAATGCGCGCTCCTGAGATTCTGACCAAGGGGAGAGACAGAGATGAAGCTGAAGAGCCGGCAACCAATGCTACTGAAGGGAGCAGGAGGAAAAAGTACTTTGTTGGCAAAGCTCTGTGGTAGTAATGGATTAGCATTACAGACTCAATCCTTTCCACATCAACAGGATAAAGTTGTACTGAATTGTAATAAGTCATAGTCCCCTTCAAACAGCTGATTAACAAGAGTGCCAAGAGTCTGACGTCAATCTAATATCGCTGCCCTGGTCCGTGTTTTTGTTAAGAAGTGGAATGCAAAAAACTGAAGCAGATTACATTAGATAGCCAAGTAGGCTGACCTGTTCTCGGCAATGCTCTTTGAATCTGTTTTTGCATTGTATGCGCTATTTTTTTGTCTTTATTAACGTTGGCATATTCCTTTTCACAATGGTGTATGTTTTCAAAACCCAGTTACCTTATAATGCTTAACCTTTTTATTTTTCTTTAAAAAAAAAAAAAATAATAGGAGTCCTGGAAAGGTAACTGGAGTTTGGGAAAATAACGATGTAAATTATTATTATTTTTTTTTTTTTGTGTACCAAATCATTGTACTTTAAACCATATGCATACACTGTAGGGTTAAAATATAAATCGGTTAAAATGTCATTACAGTGCTGTAGAATATGTAACTGCTTTATGTGCCATGGGAAATTGAATGATTTTGTTGAACTTTTGTAGTTGACTTTTTTAAGCAGTTATTAAAGGGGATGTATTGCTTCATCAGTTTGTGTGTTTACTTGTACTTTCAGTTTCTCAGTTCTTAAAATCCAGGGGTGTTTCTTCCGCTCCGAGCTCGGTGTTTCTTAACTGAATGGGGATGACATCATCCCCCCCTTCACTGTTCATTCTCTCTCCCGAGTCGGTGTGCTCTTCCCTCACCTCTCTATCTGAGTCCACATGTCATTGTCGTTCCTCTCCCTATGCAGTCTTATTTTGTAAGAGCTGCATTCAGTCTAGACAGTCTTCTATGAACTTGGAGCACTAATCTCTTCTCTCACAGCTGGAGATGTGTTACAGTTGAATCCAGTTTTCTATGAACTCATCCAGAGCAGCACATATCTGTCTCCCTTCTATGTTTACACTCAGCAGCATTAGGTAC